>NW_021011695.1:0-165584 GCF_003987935.1 Bombyx mandarina | reverse complement strand
AATCTTTGTTTTTGCTTTAATATCTCGTTTTGTATCTTTTACCTCATCTTCTATACAATCCCACAGCTCCTCGTGTTGCAAGTATGTTTGCATTGCAAATCGCCAAGTTGCAAAGTTATCACGGCCTGATAGCTTTTCAATTAATGCCATTTGATTATTCATTGTGATTGATAATGATATTCGGTGGATTTTAGTTAAAAAAAAACAATATGCCGGCTTCTTATTGAGAGGTTATGTTCACTGCAAAACTGTCTATCACTGATTTTAAAGTTTATTTAGCACTTTTATTATTTGTAGGCTTTACTGGGCCCATAACCTGTTAGATTATATAAATAACACTAAGTTATACACAGTTATACTTTGTATTTATTTAATATTTAATAAAGATGAGAATACAATGCGGTGGATGTCACGGAGTAGAGAGAGAAGTAGTGTCATAGATTATATTATATCATCTCATATTCACATTGAGTGTCAAGGCGCCAAATTTAAAATTATTTCAACACGGGGCGGTGGTACCTGCCCGTGCGGACTCACAAAAGGTCTTACTACTAGTAATTACGCAAATTATAATTTTGCGGGTTTGATTTTTATTACACGATGCTATTCCTTCACCGTGGAAGTCAATCGTGAAAATTTGTTGAGTACGTATTCCATTAGAAAAATTGGTACCCGCCCGCGGGATTCGAACACCGGTGCATCGCTAGATATGAATGCACCGGACCTCTTATCCTATAGGCCACGACGACTTAACGTGATTGCTTCACAATACGCCTCATCTCCTACCTTAAGCCCTCCAGTTCGTCTACACTTCCGACACTGCTAACCTATATTGCGACCTATAGACGCAATGAGGTTCGAATATGGAAATATGGAAAGCACGTTGAATAAAGACATGACAAACAAACCTTCCGTATACCCGGATTAATACACGGGAGCCGTTTATAATATGCGCATGGCGTCCGAAGCGGGTGAAGATAAACACATCGATCCCACCCGGATATCCGGTTAACGTAAACAATAGTGTGAAAGTAATCTGTGGTTACGGTTTTGCGAACGATGCGATTATACTGGTGTTCAAATCCCACAGGCAGGCACCATTTTTTATAATGAATTACGTACTTAGCACACGTGGTATGACCTCTTGTGAGTCCGTGCGGATAGGTACCACCGCCCTGCCTATTTCTGCCGTGAAGCAGTAATGCGTTTCGGTTTGAAGGGTGGGGCAGCCGTTGTAACTGTACTTGAGACCTTGGAACTTATATCTCAAGGTGGGTGGCGCATTTATGTTGTAGATCTCTATGGGCTCCAGTAACCACTTAACATCAGGTGGGCTGTGAGCTCGTCCACCCATAAAGGCAAAAAAAAATATTAAAAAAATGTTCACAACTGACCTTCACGACAACTTATTTAATTATATCGTGGAATAAAAATAAACCCATAACAGGTATAATTTGCGTAATTACTGGTGGTAGAGCATCTCATGAGTCCGCGTATGTAGTTACTACCACCCTGCCTATTTCAGCCGCGAAGAAGTAGCGTATTCGAGTTCGAAAGTCGAAAAAACGTATTTACAACACAATTGATTAGTTGATTCGTTATTATAAAATAGAAATTATGACGGAGGGTAGAGGAATTTAAATACCAAATATTAGTAGTACGGATGAATTAAGTTTTTACGATAAGGAACTTAAACTTGTTGTAACATACAAAAAATTCAAAAAATAAGAATATATTCCTCACGTAATTGTTTTGTTGACAGTAAGAAATTTAATGAAATAATTTTACAAAAATCATTTCTTCATTATCCCGTCTTCATACTCCTGCCTACAAACGACAATGATAGCACTTTCAATAAAGTAGATACACTTAAAATACAATATTTCAAACCGAATCAATTTTGAGGTGCTGAAACAGAAACGAAAATTTAAAAATTAATTAAAAGGGAACCCGCAACCGAACGAGAACAATAACGAATATCAATTAATGCGAATTCCTATTATAACCGGTTGAAATGAATGAAAACCAACTAGCAACAAAAACCGGATCAATTCGGCGCGCGAACGGTAAACACAAACCGAATACTGATTGGGCGGTCGCGGTAAGTTTTAATTTTTTTTTAACCTGAGTAGTGCGGTGCCGGTGAATATCAAATTTGCCAGGACCAAAATAACATACATACAAATTACTATATTAAAAATTCTTAGCATTGCCATCTTAATTTTTGAGCTATGTTTATTAATAATGTTAAGTTCTTGTAAGTCGTCGTGGCCTAAAGGATAAGACGTCCGGTGCATTTCTTATCTGACGATGCACCGGTGGTCGAATCCCAGGCGGGTACCAATTTTTCTAATGAAATACGTACTCAACAAATGTTCACGATTGACTTCCACGGTGAAGGAATAACATCGTGTAGAAAAAATCAAACCCGCAAAATTATAATTTACGTAATTACTGGTGGTAGGACCTCTTGTGACCCTGCCTATTTCTGCCGTGAAGCAGTAATGCGTTTCGGTTTGAAGAGTGGGGTAGCCGTTGTAACTATACCTGAGACCTTAGAACTTATATCTCAAGGTGGGTGACGCATTTACGTTGTAGATGTCTATGTGCTCCAGTAATCACTGAACACCAGGTGGGCTGTGAGCTCGTCCACTCAAATAAGCAATAAATAAAAAAATCAAGAAGAATATTCAAAATTTCACTCGATCATAATAATATAAAAAAGTGAATTCGCATAATAAGAATGTAGTTAAACAGGTCAATTCTCAGAATCTAAAAACGAGCTGCGCTCCCAAATTCACGCTTTAAATCTTCGAATGTTCTCGATTATCTAGCAACAAATAAAATACAATGGCCGCTACGTCTAAATTAAGTTTGTAACGATTCCCTGATCCAACTCCGTAATGTATAATGGTGTATTTAAACTTATAAACGTACATTAACGCGTTTCGGTCAGAGAAAGGGCGAACACTTAAGTTTCAAACTTTAAAGTTTCTTAACGGTTGGTTCAAATTTAAACTCTTTAAGCTCCGGGTGACAGATTTTGAGAGAATTTCAAGGTTTAATTACGCTACATTAAAGTTTTACTGGTGTAGGCCGTAATGAACTGTCCCAACTTCTGGTGGAGAAGGACAATTTCTTTGTCCCGAATCCCTGAATTTAGGGAGATCTATTCCTTTTCTGTTATTCTTACGTGAGGAGAAAAGCTGACAACTGTTCCATTTCCCAAACTTATAACATACATAAGAAACGCTCGTGCAATTACGCACACTAAAAACATTCCTACTTCCATTTTGATCTCCCCAAACCACCCTTGAAATTATAAAGGGCGTAACACAAGGCTCTTATCGAACCCTATTATAATGCACCCTTAATATTATTAAAGGGTGTTTTTGCGCGTGTGCCGATAGCTAAAGTAAACAACATCAATAATTCCGGACGGCTCTAGTGCTGGGAAGATTTATCGATGTTTGTATTTCAAGCTTTGAAACTTGATCGATGATGCCTCGACTTTTGAACGCTAATATTTGCGTTATGGATTCAAATTCTGTTTTTAATAGTATCGTTTTTGAATTGTTAACAATGAGTAAGCTGGGAGAGCTTAAGGTAGCTTAATAGAACTAGGCTGTAACGCTATGTATTTTAATTGTTTATTTTAGACACTGCTTGCTCACAATAGTCGAAAGTTTTAAGACGAAATTTTGCATCATGTCATTTGAAAATGTTATGAAAACGTAATACGAGTATTTAAAGGATTATCGATATGAAATAACATTACTATAAGCCCCGACCACACGGGCGATACAAGCCTAAAAGTGAAGGCCCGCATATTATTAAACAAGTTTGTGCACCGTACATTTTCTCATTAAGATTACTGTGTTTAAAATTGTTAAATTATAACTCTAAATGTTCCCGCTTTATAATGTTTCTACTAGGTTTACTTACTTAAATAGAAGATTTTGCTAGAGCCTTATACACTTAGAAGTATGATCTAAATCATTGGCATTGGAAAAACGGTTATCCCTGTCGACGCGTGGGACGACATATCCTATTTAAAATAATTGAGAGGAGATAAAGTATTGCGAGTAACAGAAATATAAGAAGGGAGTTGTATTTGTTGTGTTGTCCTGGAATTTGGAGTCGGATACCTATATCTTGTGAATAATATCTGAACAAACTATCACCGCGTGCTATCACCGTATGCAACAAACCTGCATCATTGGATGATAGCAAGCGGTGATCAGGTCACGGAATATTTTGTCAGAATAAATTTTGTGGTGTTGCCCACGTCAAACTTTCATTACAAATAAAATACTAAAAGTGAACGAATCACTTTTCCACCTTAATTGAAGAATATTGCTTTGCTTTTGTATAAAAAATACATAATTATTTTTGATGATACTTACATTTAATGTGACAAAAAACATTTAATATTCTTTAATAAATCTAATAACTTATTCATGAACAAATGAAAATTATGTCTTATACTCGTATATTGAAAGTAAATTTTAACAACACAACACGAGATAAAACTTAACGTAACCACATCTTCGTACCGGATAACATCGATACAAGTAAACACGCCCGGTTAGTTTCGCAACTAATCCGGTTGAAACCAGGAGATAACCGTTGCCTCGAGCGATCTGTTAACTAAACATTTACAGCTAAATGTAAACAACCGGTTCTTTGGTTTTAGGGTTATTGATTTAACCATAAGATTATATCATGATAATATTTTATTGGGATTGAAATACATTTTTAGTATAGATATGGGTATAAAATATTAATATTAATTTTTATAACTTTTTTTTATCGTCTTTGTAGTCAGATGTTCATACGGCCCATCTGATGGTGAGTGGTTACCGTCATTCATGGATGTCAGCAATGCCAGGGGCAGAGCCGCTGTCTATCCAGAGTTTATTATTTGCTGTTGACATAGAGACCGGCTGATCTAATGTTCAGTGATGTTCGGAGTTCAGAAACATCACAAAGGAAACAACGCCAACCACCTTAAGACATGAGATCTAAATCTTCACTTTATTGTATTGATTGAAAGATTTATTCATTTGTTAGTCAAGGACAGAGATATGAGTTAGAATAAGTTGTCACTAACATACAAGTTTCTAGTTTGAATATAGATACATTATAGACCCCAATATCATTCAACTATACAACAATACAACTATACAATAAAAGCAATAAAAAAAAAAAACGTTTTTGATACTGGCTAACCGGTATTCCCAAGTAGCGAAAAGCAGGCAACGCAAGGCTAATAAGTATTTTGTTCATATATAAAAACCATTATCTACTTTCATAACAAACTATAACCTTAATCAAAAAGACAAATCGTACCTTTCAGAAAATCGAAGCTTAATTTTCAAAGATTCATTTACTTGAAAGATCACACGAGAAAAATAACAATGAAGAGACAAAGACAACGTTACAGTAAAATATGGACACAATTCGAAATATATATTTCTGAGAGAGTACGAGTCCAGTTTGAGGCATTCTTCGTACAAAAGCCTTTCATTTGTCACCAGTCTCCCAGGGTCCGAAGAAATTGCTCGCTTACAATCGCTGTACGAAATTTTTACTCACGCGAATTTTGTTTGTCAATTTTTCACGTTTATACGAGTCAAGCATATTAAGGATTCTTGTTGATAAACGATTGTAGTTATTGGACGTGATTTCTTTAGCCAAAAGATAAGCAAAAATTCTAATCCTTTTTCTTTTAATAAATAGCTTCGGATTGATTCTATAGGCTCTGAAATGTTAAACAAAAACTTAACATACGTTGATAATAGAATATAAAAAAGTGTAGTATTTCGCCTTTACGCTAAAAGTTAACTTATTTTGTGAACTCAAAGAGATACAATTTGCTTTTGTTATTAAAACACCAAAATTCAACTTTAGAACGGTCATAACGTAACATCGCGGTGATCACGTTGGCAAAAAGCCTAGATTACAAAAATCGGTTGTCTGTAAAGTCGGTTTACTGACGATAGTTGAACGTGACTACGTCATAAGAAAATACTGATGGAATGGTTTTTTACTCATCGTGAAATAGTTCTGTTAACTTATTGTTAAAGTTTTGTCAATTATAGCATAACCTACAATCGCTGCACTAGCGGACCGATGCTATTTATTTTAATGATGAAAGCACGAATATTCGACAATATATCACTGAACATATATTTAATATCGAAAGAATCATTACCTTTATCGCCGCAATTATCGTTGCTATAAACAATTGACGAGCGTTACCTGAGTCATGTTTTTTCGTGCGTGCAGCCGGCTCCATCGAATTAGAACACGTTGTCACGTCAAAAACGTTATAACTAAATATACTCAATTATTTCCAGGATCTGCAATCGGAGATCGAGACACACAGGAATGTATACGCATCGCTCACTGGAACTGGCCGGCGTCTCCTGGGCAGCCTGTCTTCTCAGGAAGACGCTGTCATGCTGCAGAGGAGACTGGATGAGATGAACCAGAGATGGCATCACTTGAAAGCGAAGAGTATGGCTATCAGGTTGGTTGGACTGTTCAATTTTGATATTATTTTATTTTCAATCTGTCAATACCTCTATATAAAAATCAAACATCACAATCAAATCACAATCAAATACATAATTATCTAAATCAATTCTGTAAAATAATAATAAAACTATCCTATCTTTCAAACTGCAACCCATTATTATCCACAGTGTGAGAGCGAAATTGATTTTAGCTACACCGTGACGACTTAGTGCGCACGGCGGGAAGTCGGTGGATGCGGAAGGCGGAGGACCGCATTATGTGGAAGGCATTGGGGAAGGCCTATGTCCAGCAGTGGGCAGATAAAGGCTGATGATGATGATGATGATGATGATGATGACACCCGTTTCCCTTCTGAGTGAGCTGCAAGTTATAGGGCTCCAACCTATTCACTCGTTAGATTCTAATACTTTCTACCCTTCAAAATTCCTACGTACATTTCTCCACTGTTGCCCCATTCAGTAAATCTTGAGGGATCTAACATTGAACACTCTGCTTAATGCGGCGGCATCTATAGGTATATATTAATACGTGAAGCAAAAACTTTGTATCCCTTTTTACGAAAATTGCGCGGATGGAGAAGTATGAAATTTTCCACACTTATAGAGAATATAGAGAAGAAGTGCACAATGCTATGTAATATTTTTTTGAAATAATGCATAAAAGATACATTAAATCAATAAAGAAATCATTACACACACTACATACCATGTATTTGACGCACACACGCATGCATACTATTTATTGTCAAACTTTTGTTCTTGACGTCTGTTGTCAAATTGAGAATAGATTAAATATTGTTTGTCTTTGTTAATATTTTTATAGTGTAATCTTGGCGAAATTTGTGATTATAGAAGTATAAAATACAATCATAATAGTCTACAGACTTACAATTCCAATTAATTATAGTCGAATTTCGACTACTGCGGGACCTCTAGTTTAAATTAATCAATCTATTGTAACTTAATAACACTAACTTACAATAATTAATAACGAGGCTCCATTAAATAAGTAACGCCCACTTCTAATTCACACCACATTGACACATAATCATTAACCGGTTGTGAATTCGCTCGGAAACCGCCCATAATAGGTTTAGACCGGCCCGCCAGCGATTCGCTAACTCTGGCAATTAATGCCAGACCGTACCGGCTTCTGGCAACCGACCGGTTATCCGGTTATGCGATGGCGGGCGGTTTCAAAATGTGATTATTGTGTTGCGTGTAATAATTTTATGGGTACGCTGTAGTTAATTTCTACGAATCCGTGCCAACTTACTAGCGGTTGGAGTTTCACGTGGGTTGAAAGTGAGTGTACTAAGGTATATGTCACAAAAAATCGGTTGTCTGTAAAGTCGGTTTACTGACGATAGTTGAACGTGACAACGTCATAAGAAAATACTGATGGAATGGTTTCATTTTTCAAAAGAAAATTTTAATTTTATTTGTTTGATAGATATTTTGTATGGACAATTGACACCACATTCACTTTTCACTGAACTTCATACTTGACGAAAACATGTAAATGTGTTATTGTATAGCGGATGCATCGCTCACTCAAGTAGAAGAGAGACAGATGTCGAACGCTGCCGAACGCGGAGGCCGATTGTGCCTCTTTGTCGCTCGTTGCGCGCTCTCGCTTGCACTTTAAGCCTTAAATGGAACCCCTCAGAGCGAGGTAACGCCGCATGAGTCATGTTTTTTCGTGCGTGCAGCCGGTTCCATCGAATTATAAGACGTTGTCACGTCAATATACGGGTCGCGATCAATACCTAAGTAATCGAATAAAAACCTGACAAAATAAACAGCGGTACGTAGAAACATACATTTTTAAATAAACATTTGCACGAGGCCATTATCAGCGCTCTCCGCATGCACATGGGACTTTAAAAAAGTCGCTGAAAATATGTTAACAGTCTGCGGCTCTCTGAATCGATCCATTAAAGTTATTTATTACTTCGAATATTGGCTTCAGCGTCTGTCCTCGTATCACACCGTTTGCGTTTAGTTAAAATATTCCTGAAAGTTAATTCAAATTTTTGGAACGAAAAATGTTAGATGTAAGTCGTCGTGGCCTAAACGATAAGACGTCCGGTGCATTCGTATCTAGCGATGCAACGGTGTTCGAATCTCAGGCGGGTACCAATTTTTCTAATGAAATACGTACTCTACAAATGTGTTCACGATTGACTTCCACGGTGAAAGAATAACATCGTGTAATAAAAGTCAAATCCGAAAAATTATAATTTGCGTAATTACTGGTGGTAGGAACTCTTGTGAGTCCGCACGGGTAGATATCACCACCCTGCCTATTTCTGCCGTGAAGCAGTAATGCGTTTCGGTTTGAAGCGTGGGGCAGCCGTTGTAACTATACTGAGACCTTAGAGCTTATATCTCAAGGTGGGTAGCGCATTTGGTTGTAGATGTCTATGGGCTCCAGTAACCACTTCACACCAGGTGGGCTGTGAGCTCGTTAACCCATTTATGGAATAAATAAAAACATAATCAACAATAAATTAACTACTAATATAACTAACTATTTAATACTAGTGGACCCTGGATGTAAATGCGCCATCCACCTGGAGATATAAGTTCTAAGGTCCCAGGATAGTTGCAACGGTTGCCCCACCCTTCAAACCGAAACGCATTACTGCTTCACGGCAGAAATATTTTTTCATTATTTCAAAATGTTTAACTCAAAGTAAAAGAGAGTATAATAAATTTATTCACGTGCATTATTAAGGCGCTCGGTGTGACGGACCGACGTTCGTGTACCGGTAAAAGATTATTGGCATTAAATAGCACAAAATCGGCCGTAACACGTTTAACGGTGATTCGATAATACTCGAAAAAATTTGTTACAAACAATAATCTAATTCATAGAGATAATTACTTTGTAATTCGATGTTTAATTAGTTTTATAGACATAGTTAGGTGGAAGATATAACGACCTAGATGACTTTAGTGGATGGAGCCATAGTTCAAGATCTAGTTCATAGTAATGTTACTTCGAATTGTTACTTCATTGCTTTTTTTTTGCATATATGGGTAGATGAGCTCACAGCCCACCTGGTGTTAAATGGGTACCGGAGCCTATAGACATCTACAACGTAAATGCGCCTCCCACCTTGAGATATGAGTTCTAAGGTCACAGTATATGTAGGGACACAGTTTAGTAGCGTATGCATTTTGTACATTGCTTGCATTAGTCAGTCGTACATAGCCCACCCGACACGTCAGACACCTCTGACAATATACATAGTTAAATCGGAACTAACTTGTTTTATTAATAAAGGGCAGCTTACATCCTTTACATTGCACCAGCAACCGTACAGTGGTGGCCCCGGCGTGATAGTTACAACGGCTGCCCCACCCTTCAAACCAAAACGCATTACGCTTCACGGCAGAAATAGGCAGGGCGGTAATACCTACCCGTGCGGACTCACAAGAGTTCCTACCACCAGTAAAAAGTAGGGCAAAACGTCTCAATCAAATAACAAATGTTGAATATCATATTGTTTTCCATCACCTATCTACGTATTAGATCTAACACATTCATAGTTTCCAAACATGTACTTATACATATCTACGCACCTCAATGAACTACCCACTCGAGTCAATTATCAGTCGAGAGGCAGCCACTCAATCAGAACAATCAGCTGTGTACGTTATTGTACACTGATGTAGTCTTGTCTCGCTGATTGATTCAAGCACACGAGATAAGAAAGTACAATTTCATATATCAATCTCGTAATTAGTTTGATGCTCGCTTATGTGCCACGCGACACTAAACTAGGCAAGCTAAATAAATGAATATAAAATTAATCTATACTAATATTATAAAGCTGAAGAGTTTGTTTGTTTGAACGCGCTAATCTCAGGAACTAGATACTGATCCGATTTGAGAAATTCTTTCAGTGTTAGATAGCCCATTTATTGAGTAAGGCTGTAGGCTATATAACATCACGCTAAGACCAATACAAGTGGAGCACCAATAAAGATGGTTTCAAAATAGGGGTTCAAATAGCTCCTTAGTATTCTATAATTCAAAAATATCTTCACTTTCTACGTAATTGAAGTGGGGGGGGTAAAATTTAGCGTTATGCCAAAGTAACTATTCCACGCGAACGGAGTCGCGGGCAAAAGCTAGCCTCTAAATATTTGAAGCTTTCACATCAAGGTTCGTCACATACATACGCATATAACGACAATATAAAATCTTGCGTTGTACAAAGCATAAATTCAAGATATTTGCAGCGAGGCATCCCGATTATGCCAAAGGCGGCAAAAGTATGCGCTGTGGATGTTCCCTGGGAGAGATGTTTGAAAGATGTCGACCTTTCAGGCATTTATTCATAGATTAGGGATGCGTAACTCCGGCTCGGGTAATGCGAAATGTTGAAACATTCTCATTAAATTCTGAGTGCCTTAAACTCGGAATTAAATAAGAATGTATTACGCCATTTCCAACGGTACAAATAAACTATTGTATATCGAAACAAATAAAACTTACAATTTCGACCCGTCTGTCTGAATGCAGTAGACATTTTACTTACTTTTTTCAATGATTCGTCAAGACATTTTATTAAATGCAAACGACTTCACGTTTTTAAGGAACTACCCATTGAAACTTGAGGTCAAGTGCAACAAAATAACGATATACTATCTATACTAATATATAAATCTACAGTGGTTTATACGGATGTTCCGTTATAACTACTGAACCATGCATCCGATTGACTTGAAACTTGGTATCCATGTAGAAAATACATGTACTTAATGGATAGGCTAATATTTATATGAGTGTCGGACTCCCTACACCAGTTGCGGGGGGCGTTAATGATGAGAATCTTCGTGGGGGTGAGAAATAATAATGTCAAATTTAAATGCCCAGCGAAGCGGACCGGTATAGCTAATATAGTATATAATAGTTAAATCCGCAAAGTGGTGGTAAATTCCCGCACGTTTAGACTGACAATATATGTACCTCTTTCAGTTTTCGCGCGAATAAAATAACATGCCAGATTAAATCGTAAAATAAGTTTTAATTAGATCCACATGGAATTTGTTGGTAGGGCGTGGGGGACGACTGATAATTAAATTACTGCAGACGATACAGACTGATCTCGAGGCGAGTTGTGGTATTGTTTTATCAGTATAACCGTTTACCATCAAACGAGCGAACCAACACCAATAAAACACCATAAAAATTTCAAACTTTATGTATCCGCGTCAGACGACGACTCTAACTCATAACGCGGCGGTCATTCCACGGGAGATAGCGAAAGCGATAAAACCTCTACAAATTTGCTTGTTCTAATCTATTCTGTGACTCGTAATGCTATCGAAATAAAGAATGTTTTTAATTGCACTGACACCGCGACGGTTAATTGTTTTTTTGTTACGTCGGAAGCCGTTTGCGGCACTCGTAAATGTTTTAAAGTGATTGCTTTCGAATCTTTAGGGAGATATTACGTGTTGATGAAACGGTTTTCATACAAATTGTTGTCCTAGCGATATTGTGCCTTATTTCATTGGGGGGAGCGATGGTTTTTCTTTATATTGTCAGTTCCATAAGCTGTTTTTTTTTTGTTTACTTTTTGACTATTTTTCGTAATTGCTGGTGGTTGAACGTGCTGAGCCCGCCTGAGTTGTTACCAAGATCTACTAGTGTTTATTTATACACTGTGGGAGTGGAGATGCTTTGTTAACTTCATTTTGTTAATTATTTTAAACGGAACAGTTAATAACAATAAAAGAAAACACACAAAAACATCATTGATGATCATTATTGGATCGCGCTTTTTCATAGGAAATGCGTAGTAAAACATCTTGCGTCTTCTCGCACGTACGTACGTGGTAGAACTTCTTGTGAGTCCGCGCGACTAGGTACTACCGCCCCGTCTATTTCTGCCGTAACACAGTAATGCGTTTCGGTTTGAAGGGTGGGGTAGCCATTGTAACTATACTTTAGAACTTATATCTCAAGGTGGGTGGCGCATTTACGTTGTAGATGTCTATGGGCTCCAGTAACCACTTAACACCAGGTGGGCTGTGAAATCGTCCACACATCTAAGCAAAAAAAAAAAAAAACAATTCTTTCTTTTAGAAGAATTTTTAGAAGAAGAAGACAATTTTATGATTCACATTTTACGTTTAAAAGTTAGCTTTTAAACGTAAAATGTGAATCATAAAATTGTCGCATTTCGAAGCATCCCGAGCACAAAGCGATATAGATTTTGACGATTCTCATAGCTCTATAAGGTTCTATCTGGGATAGAGCTCGTGAGTGCGACACATAATATAACAGCGAATGTAAAATAAATTGAAAAATCTTTGCCATGTCTCATTTACTTTGTGATATAATATATGATATGGAAATAGATTCTCCCACCCTTCAACTCAGAATGTATCATTGCTATGAATAGGCAAGACGTGGCGACTGACCAGAGTCAGCCTAGAACCATCGGGATTCTGTAAGTCAACGACCCGAAAAACGCTGTCACTCTCGCCAGCCGCTCGCACTGTAGACGCGTCACAAAGCGATCTGCATGCGTGGCGCAGTAAAAGCTCCGTTTAGTGATTTCAGCGCCGTATAAAGCGTGAGATAGCTTTCGGAAGCACTTTATTGAGCTTTTACGTTCTGCGGCGGTAGATAGAAAATATAGTTTCGTAATGTTTTATGGTTTGTTGTTTTATTGGCACAATTTAAATTTGAGGGTATGTGTAACTTGTGAAGTCGCTGTCATGACTATTTCGTCATTAACATTGACAAGGGCAAAAATAGTTTCGTAGATAACAGTAACAGATGGACAAGGACATTCACAATATCAATCATTAACACATTTAAAGTTAATAATTCAAACAATTAAAATGTGTTCAATATAGAGAGGTTCAACCTTAGAGTATACATAAGCAAACTAACTAGCTTATACTCTAAGGGTTCAACATACTACGTATCATGAGTGGCCAATATTAAATGAATGAGTACAAAGTAGTATGTCGTTAGAATATATTTTTGTATGTGGTACAACTTTCTATCATTTTAACATCGGGTAGGTAAATAAAAACATATTTATTTTGTTCAACACAGAAACCGCAATTAAACCCTCATAACTCTATGTAGAGGCGGAGAGAAGAGACCACGTCGCTACTACTGTACTTCGTTCGGGAAGTGTACGAGTATAGAGTACTAGCGGCCCGCTCCGGCTCCGCTTGGATTTTTAACAAAAATTTCAACGGCGTTGTTTTATTTTTTAAATTAAAAGAACACTTATTGCGGCATCACTATAATAGTTAGACATATGCTGTCGCGACACTGTTTGTAAATAATGTGCTCTACAAAGTTGTAGTACATTATCTTATTCTATCAAACAATAGCTTTCGTAGGGCACGCGATGTAAAGAATATTTTAGGTAATTTTTTTACGCCTTAGGTTGCATTATTAGAGCTCTAGTAATGAACCCTAATTTTTTATTTTATTTTATAGCCTATGTCACTCGGGAATAGTGTAGCTTCCAAACAGTGAAAGAGATTTTTTAAATCGGTTCAGTAGTTTCGGAGCCTATTTAATAAAAACAAACAAACAAATCTTTCCTCTTTATAATATTAACTATAGAACTATAGATAAGCGTATAGGAGAGGGCAGATCAACGCAGCCCCGAAGTCCGAAGTGACGTAGTATTTATTACTCGGTCTGTATCGCATGTCTCATCTGTTACGTTTTTTTCCTACCTATTCTAATGATCTCTAGGGGTCGTGCTAGATTCACAGTACAAGTAAGGGAGCTCACGAAGCTTTAACCTGGTGAGCCTGTTTCGAATATTATCTATATATTAATACGTAAGGCAAAAACTTTATATCCCTTTTTACGAAAATTGCGCGGACGGAGGAGTATGAAATTTTCCACGCTTATAGAGAAGAAGTGCACAATGCTAATATTTTTTTAAAATAATGCATAAGAGATACATTAAATCAATAAAGAAAACATTACACTCACTACATACCATGTATTAGACGCACACACGCATGCATACTATTTATTGTCAAACTTTTGTTCTTGACGTCTGTGGTCAAATTGAGATTAAATATTTTTGTCTTTGTTAATATTTTTTATAGTGTAGTCTTGGCGAAATTTGTGATTATAGAAGTATAAAATACAATCATAATAGTGTACAAACATACAATTCCAATTAATTATAGTAGAATTTCGACTACTACGGGAGCGCTAGTTTTTATTATTTAACCACGTTGACTGTTACTGTTATCATCTGAAGGCGGCGTCAGTCCCGCTTATGACGTCTAAGGTCTAAAAAAAAAGCTTCGTAGCACCAGTAAAGCCGTAAAATTATTCGTCTACTCGATGGAATGAAATAATATTCCCGTGAGCATTCGTGAGCACTCTTAACGCTTCATACAACCGACTGAAAAACACTTTGGTTGCTTGGTGCTTCCGAGTTTAAACTTGCCATTTTAAAATTGAAATGTTGCGAGATTATTTCAAATGTGAAACTTGGCGCAGTTAGTTGCTTAAATACATCACTACAATAGTGATGCGACTTTAACGTTCGATGTTAAGTATTATTATTTATCATAATGAGTAGTAGTAGTCTTATTTTTCCAATTGGAAAGGCAAAGGTATCATACCATACAGCCTAATCTTTTATATACCTAGTCAGGTCATAAATTCTGTCACATGTTTAATGTAAAATAATTGAAACAAGTTTATTCATTATGTAACCATTCGTATACCAAAATGAACTTAACAAAACATAGATTCTTATGACACTAAAGCTTATTCAAAATGACCTCCGTGATTTTGAATACAGGCCTTCAATCTGCGCGGCCAGTCGTCTATCGCAGCACGAACGAGGTCTATGTCAATATCGGCGGCTGCCTTAATCAAGGATGTCTTGAGTGACTCCAAATTGGGATTAGGCTTTGAGCACGCCTTTTCCTCCAATTGTTGCCATATCTTGTAATCTAACGGATTCAAATCTGGACTGGAGGAGGGCCAGTCTTCGTGCCGGATGAAGTCGAATTCACGCGCCGCTAAGAGCTGGCGCCGAATCTTGTTGGAATACCCAGTGCCTGTTATTGAACATGGTATGAGAAACAGGTTCCACAAGGTTCATCACGAGTGTATTTTGATACAAAACTGCATTCGTATTTACACCTTTTTCACAAAAATGTACCTCTGTTAAGCCCCAATAAGAAACTCCCAACCATACCATGAGCGAGGATGGAAAATGACCTCGTTGGACACGCGGAATACGGTTGCTCGCTTCTTCACTACTGTGTGCGTACACCTTATCATTTTGTTTGTTGTAGCTCTCTTCTACGGTAAAAATTTTTTCATCCGAAAAAAGAATTTCCCGATATTTTTTTCCCGCGTACCGCTTCAACAAAGCGCGGCATCTCTTCAGTCTCAGGTCCATTAGACGAGCATTCAAACGATGTCCTGTTTTTCTTCGATATGCCCGAAGCCCTAAGTCTTCATTTAACACCCTTTTCACCGTGGTTCTGCTTAACCCCATCTGAAGGGCCAACAGTTTCTGCTTACGTTTGGGATTTCTTTGAATTCGCGCCTTCACAGCTTTTAATCACTGCTGGAGTCCTAACAGACCGAGGGCGACCACTTCTTGACCTGTCATCTACACTAGAGTCTTCATTGTTTGATGGTAGGATAAACGAATCTTTTGGTTATATTCAAATTTTTCAGTATGTTAAAAATTTGAATTGGCGCGTAACCGCAACGATGCAACGCAATAACTGCAACACGGTCTTCTTTAAGCGTCCACTCCATATTTAAAAGTGAGTAAAATTCTAAAAGTATACATTTTTATTTTCATGAACAATTCGAAATTCGAATTCAATAAACTTTTTTGTGGCCAGCATTCTAAATGAAAAGTTTTTACTGTGTGACAATACTTATGACCTGACTAGGTATATTTATATGAAAAATAATATTATGAAATTAAATGAAATGAAATCATATGAAATGAAATGAGATGATATGGGATGAAATATAATCTCAGTAAAATGGTGGTCATTTACTGAGACTTTTTCAGTGGACTTTTTGGAGGATCCAGGGAAGTTACGTCCAGTGGCTTTGTTTCATTTTCCCACAATTGTGCACTTTCACAGATATTAAACAGTCAATAAACCACCTTTATTACACATTTAAACCTGAAGAAACATATAAATAGACAAAATAAAACAAATCACACAACTTCACCCCTCGCGTTCCCGCCAAAAAGTCTTACTATAATGAGCTAAAACGAATTTAGTAACTTTTCCATTACACGTCTTCTCACTAATTCTATGTCTAAGTTATCTAATGACATCTGACAGTTATGTAATTACTTACTATGCACTCAGTCATTCCGAAAGACTCACTCTATCTTCGTTCATGAAATACAATCAAAAGTCGTAATTAATCTTTTTTTTTTATTGCTTAGATGGGTGGACGAGCTCACAGCCCACCTGGTGTTAAGTGGTTACTGGAGCCCATAGACATCCACGATGTAAATTCGCCACCCACCTTGAGATATAAGTTCTAAGGTCTCAAGTATAGTTACAACGGCTGCCCCACCCTTCAAACCGTGGTAGTAATACCAGTGGTGTTCCTTAAGCTCTCGTGTGAAATACTTCAAACTACCCTCTACTCGTGCTACGGAGTATTGTGAGTCCTCACTGGTAATCTTCGTTTTAGAGTAGGACAACCGTCACATCAAGATTAATATTTCAAAACCTTCCTCTGTCAAGACTGCTGGTGACATTCACGTCGTGATGCTTATGAGGTCCAGTAACCAGCTTGGCGACTCGTGAACTTGGCTCCCTCCCTACCTGCAGAAATGTCAAAAATCAACTCGCACCAGTCTCGTTTTTAATTTTTTGTAATTAAACAAAAAGTAATACAGAAAGGTTTCATTTGCATCGATTAAAAATAAATTTTATATGCGGGTCAAAGCGCAGGTAGCGACGCGCGACATTGGTGAATTTCATAATACTAGTGGTCCCGCAGTAGTCGAAATTCGACTATAATTATTTGAAATTTTATGTTTAAGCATTATTTTAGTTCTATTGTCAAACACTATTATACTTCTATAATATAATCACAGATTTCGCCAAAACTATAGATAAATAATCTTAAAGACAAGCAATATTGATCTATTCTCAATATGACAACAGACTAAAAGTCATAAGAAAAATTAGACAATAAACAAATATTATTATATAATTTATATGTATGTGTTCTGTCAAATACATGGCAGTGTGTGTAATGTTTTTTTATTGATTTAATGATTTTTTTTATTCATAATAAAAAAAAGATATTAACACTGTGCACCTTCTCTATATTCTCTATAAGTGTGGGAAATTTCATACTCCTCCGTTGGCGCAATTTTCGTAAAAAGAGGTACACAGTTTTTGCTTCACCTATTAATATTTCATAATATAAGATTTACAAATTATCGATACAATCTCATTACTGAACTACGGAATGTACATAGTTTGAACAGAACCCCGGCTGAACAGACTCTGTGCCAAGTTTTTGAATTACGCCCCTTAACATCTCGCAAGTAGGTATATCTAATTGTATTAAAGATTTAAAATCTTCATAATAATGTTTGATTTTCTTACGATGTCGGTTTTAAAGAAAGCTCATTTTGCCTTCGCGGCGAGATTTTAAAACTATTATATTTATAATAATATGTAATCATATAGATGGCGCTGTCGATAATGGTGACATATTACATTGATATTGAATGAGATGACATCTGCCATATTGTAACTAAATTAAATTGGATAATTATTATAAGGGATTGAGAGTGGTGGACTTTGAATGTCGTTTCTTTGTTTTCACCTGTTATAATTTTATTATAGACCAAATATATTTATTTCTTTTATGTCACCATTATCGACAGTGCCATCTATATTATTACATAGGAGCTATAGAGGGCTGTACAAATGTACTATAAAGAAATATAGTTTCTTTACATTTAAATTAGCAATAAACATCGATAGCTCCCGCGCTAGCCCTCGAAATGGCTCTTAGTTATTCATGAAATTGTTTAAATATGTATTTTAATTTAAATCATTATTAAATGATAGTTAATATTTTGGTTCTAGTTAATGATCTTCAAATATAGATGTTGTATATTGTTATCGGCACTTTTTTTCATTAAGAAAAATATTTTATGTATTTTTATGTATATGTGCGTCTACAAAGTTTCCGTCTTAAAGTATATTAATTAATATAAACTCAGTAATAATGAAGCTAGTGTTGTGGCGATGCTTACAACGCGAAGGCAGCACGACTTTGTACCACCACCCTTATTTGTCTTTTGCTTGCGATTTACAGAAAAATATAACTGATGTTCATATTTATGGAAAATTTTTTAGCTTGCCCGTTAGGAAAACGTTATAATTTTATTAGCATTATTTATATTAAAATAATTCTATAAACTCTTCAAATCTTCCTTATTTCGAGCGACAGCGGATCAATGACGCGTTACTCTTTATATCAGATAATTTATCGATATTAAATTTTTTTTAGAATAATATGCCAACAATCAAATAAAATTCATCGATAAAATTCATCGACGCAGCACCCCTCACTACGTTCTAAAATCTCGGGATTTACTTTTACACAGTGCGAGCTCGCAGCCAAGTTTTGGAGCTACATTCTGAACACACTCCAAGGACTCAACATGGTTTATTTTACTTGAACTTTCAAACCATAGTATGTTTCGTGAAAAGCGTAAATTATTCTGAAATATGAGGATCGCGGGCTGCGGGTTCTGTTTAAAGATTATCCTTTTTCTTCATTGTCCTGCTCAGTGCCGTTGACACAACATAATCACTACATAGTATAAAACAAAGTCGCTTTCTCTGTCCCTATATCCCTATCTATGCTTAAATCTTTAAAACTACGCAACGGATTTTGATGCGGTTTTTTTAATAGATAGAGTGATTGAAGAGGAAGGTTTATATGTTTAATAATATCCATTAAATAGTGGAAAAATCAATAATAAATTACAGTTTCCGAAATAAAGCGAAGGCGGGTCGCTAGTAATATTATATACACGTTATTATATGATATGGCTTAATGTTTTAACGATTGGTCCAATTACCTTGAGTCAACCCTTCTTGGAGAGGGGCTTAATGATCAGTGATGAAAATAACTAATGAAAAGAAAGGTGGTTTACGAGATTCTAGATTATTGGGATAACAATTGTTGTACAATACAATGGCGACTTCAACGCAATGTATTAAGGTAATACCATCCATATCATGTTGCCTGATAGCCACATGACAGTTGTGCACCCACCTGCCCATAAAGGCAATAAAATTATGGGCTTCCGTCTGTACATTACAGGTACTTAAAAATAAGTTATGTTAAATGAGATAACTCTGAATCACAAATGTTTTTTGTCCGCAGAAACCGCCTTGAGAGCAACGCCGAACATTGGTCCGCATTGCTGCTGTCTCTCCGGGAGTTAACTGAGTGGGTCATCAGGAAAGAGACAGAATTGAACGCTCTAGCACCTCCGAGGGGAGACCTCACCGCTCTCCTGAAGCAGCAAGTATGTTATTTATTTATTTAGACACACCAACAGCAATACACACAAAACATTCAAGCTTAAAATTAACATGTAGGTATAAAATTAAGTACTGGTATGTAAGCCAGTTACAGGCATGTACAGCAATCTCTTAAAACACACTATGACATGTTACAGCAATTTTACAAACAGCGGAAAAATAGGCTAAATTTAAATGATAACAGTACGACATAAAAAAAATTTAAAAGAACATGAAAACAAGAGTTAACTACTTAACATTCTCTCAACAATTATAATATTATAAACTCGATACCTCGTAAAATTCCTTGATATAAGGTATTTTCTTGTTTTATCCGCTTGAACCAGCAAAGAGGACATATCCCACATGGCTAACTTGAAATTTAACTTAACTCCGTTGTACTGTAGTCAGATTCACTAACCACTAGCCCGAGAGTACAATCGAGGTAGCATCATCATTTTTTTTATTATCATAAGCGTATTTACCAGACTAATTAGTTAACAAAAAACGGGCTAAACTTAAAATGTCCGTATCTCTTCACCTTGAAAGTTTTGTCGGCAAACCATCCTTAATTTATCTCCAGCTGGAAAACCCCAAAAACATATTAAAACAAGGCAAAACAGAATGTCGCATGTGATAATAAACAATTCCGTGGCGTTCGTTCTAATATCTGAGCTTGCGAACGTATTAAATCACGAGCTATATTTGCCGCCATTAAGCGTACGGATGACAGCACGGAATGGCCGACGCCTGTTTGCGCGGGAAAAACAAATGACAGGTGATTTTGGGGTGTTTTTTGCTACGCGGCGCTAAAAGGCTTCAAGGGTAAATGTACTTTTAAGGTATAAGGATGATTACTTTCTGAAATATTTCATGTATTAGTGCAGAACCGGAGGGAGTTTATCGCACGACTCTAAATGAAGGACCACCGACGTAATCCCTGCCACAATTTTTTTCTGTATTTTATTTCCAAAAGAAAGAGTTTGATGAAAATTTAACGAGTGTATTTTTTGTTCTTCTTGAAGGATGATCATCGCGCCTTCAGGAGACAGTTGGAAGACAAGCGTCCAGTGGTGGAGAGCAACCTCCTCAGCGGAAGGCAGTACATCGCCAACGAACCACCTCTCTCCGACACCAGTGATACTGAACGTGAGCTAATTCCCTTTTTCTAATGTTGAAAATAAAATGCTTTTTAATATACGACCCGCTGAAACCTAGCCGTCGCTTATAGTCATTAACAATGTCAAAGGCACAACCAAACCACTCTCATAGCTTAGGACTTTTTGTATACCTCGTTCGAAGAAGGAGATTTTTCAACAAAAACTGTCATCTAATAGTAAATATTATACTTATGTTCATAATTTTTTCCCCAAACATGGCAAAAATCGTATTTACGCCAAAAGACCACAATTCTCACTGACAATAAAACCTCCAAAATTATAATATAGATCAAATAAATACATATTTCTACGACTTTCATCACTGTATTGGAAAGGTCGAACTCACGTCCTTCCCATGTTAAATAATGTAATCACAACCTCCTAGAGACGTAAGGTGTTTTGCATAGGTATCAGTCAATACCTACTCAATAATATATCAATATGCAAATTTGTTTGTGTCACATATGCACAACAGACTCTCGATCTTCCGCTCTGATTGTTGTCGTTTGATATCTGTATATCACACGCGACAAACGCACGGATCTGTACTATACATTGAGTACGGACCTTAAACAATTATTAATATATCTTTGTACGAGGAATAAGATTCCTTTAAACAATTTAAGAACGAAATCTACTCTAGTGTACGGTTTACGAGATAACAAAGTAACCGATCATCGTCCTCGTCGAACTCGTCGCTTGCGACAAAGGGCTCGACGAGTGAATTAACCCACAGACAGCCCACTGAGTTTCTCGCCGGATCTTCTCAGTGGGTCGCGTTTCCGATCCGGTGGTAGATTCTGAGAAGCACGGCTCTTGCTAGGGCCAGTGTTTGCAACACTCTCGGTTTGAGCCCCGTGAGCTCACCTACACGTCAAGGAGAAGCTGATACAGCCTCTCAAGGCTATCAGCATAGGTAGGGAAAAAAAGAAAAACAAAGTAAACACAACCACAGTAACAAAGATATAAGCCATTATTACTTTCTAAGCTAAGTCAGACTCTTCCGGTCCGACGGGGCAAAGGGTCGGCCTCGACTTAGTGCCTCGACTTAGTGCCTCGACTTGCTGACGTCATCGTGACACGATATGACGTCACCAATGTTGCCATGCTACTGGACGTCGAATTATTTTGTATCACACTAGTTTATCCATACTTAAAAAAATGCGAAAGTGTGTCATGCTTGTACGTTTTAATGGCTCAATCGATCAACATGAATGGTGTGAACCCCTGAAGGTACAAAATAGGATATTTTACATTTTACGTGAAGAAAAACTGTTTACCGAAGAGCCATTTCTCACGGAAATGGTGCATTCCGATACACACAATATGTCTCAGACTCAGTGCAAGAAAAATAAGAAAAGAATAATACATATAAACCAATTTGTGTCGCGTTACGTACTCAGAGAACAAAAAAAATAGAAAAGGAATTATTCACAATAAAAAATACTAATAATATAAATATGTATTTTACAACAAACTGTTACGGGCTATAGGCTATATAACATGCTAAGACCCTTACAAGCGGAGCACCAATACAGAATGTTTCAAAATTAGGATTTTTTTCCTTATTGATAACCTCCTCTTTCGAAGTCGGTTAAAAACCGTGATTTTGATTCCTTAAATAGCTCCTTAACATCCTATTATTCAAAAATATTCAAACTTTTTACGTAAATGAAGTCGCATCGATAAAATTTAGCGTTATACCAAAGTAACTATTCCACGCGGACGAAGTCGCGGGCAAAAACTAGTCTATACTTCTATACTAATATTATGAAGAATAAAGATTTTTTTGTTTGTTTGTAATGAATAGGCTCCGAAACCACTGAACCGATTTGAAAAATTCTTTCACTGTTTGGAAGCTACACTATTCCCGAGTGACATATGCTATCATCTTTTTTGAAAAAAATTAGGGATCCTTACTAAAACTCCAATGATGTAACCCAAGATGTAAAAAAATTACTTAAAATATTCTTTACATCGCGTGCCCTGCGAAAACTATTGATGATAGTATAAAATAATGTACTACGACTTCGTAGAACACACTATTATTTACAAAAAGTGTCACGACAGCATATGTCTAAGTATTATAGTTATGCCGCAATTTTTTTTTTTTATTGCTTAGATGGGTGGACGAGCTCACAGCCCACCTGGTGTTAAGTGGTTACTGGAGCCCATAGACATCCACAACGTAAATGCGCCACCCACCTTGAGATATAAGTTCTAAGGTCTCAAGTAAGCTACAACGGCTGCCCCACCCTTCAAACCGAACGCATTACTGCTTCACGGCAGAAATAGGCAGGGTGGTGGTACCCACCCGCGCGGACTCACAAGAGGTCCTACCACCAGTAAAAAAGTGTTATTTTATTTTAAAAAATAAAACAACCTCAAATATCGTTTTTGTTAAAGACCCGAGCGGAGCCGGATCGGGCCGCTAGTATAATATATATGACGTACAATTAAAACAATGATCGGTTAACGAGCTGGGAATCGAACGGGCGGGCTGAACGTAATTAGAACGAGCCCGGCGGCCGGTAATTGCGAATTCCGTGACGTCGACGTTTCAATCACTGCAGTTCAGTCGGAACTCAGTGTAGAGCAGTCGGACTTTAGTGTAGAGCAGCCGGCCGGCGCCATCGCATACGGCCTGGACACATATGTACGATAGCTCTGGTAGGATCGACTGAAGGTGATGTGTGCTTGAGTTGGAACCTTTTGGTTCTTTTTTTTTATTGTTTAGATGGGTTGACGAGCTCACAGCCCACCTGGTGTTAAGTGGTTACTGGAGCACATAGACATCTACAACGTAAATGCGCCACACACCTTGAGATATAAGTTCTGAGGTCTCAGTATAGTTAAAACGGCTGCCCCACCCTTCAAACCGAAACGCATTACTGCTTCACGGCAGAAATAGTCGGGGCGGTGGTACCCACCCGCGCGGACTCAAGAGGTCCTACCACCAGTAATTACGCAAATTATAATTTTGCGAGTTTGATTTTTATTACACGATGTTATTCCTTCACCGTTGAAGGAATAGTGATCATTTGTCGAGGTACGTATTTCATTGGAAAAATTGGTAGGTACCTGCCTGGGATTCGAATACCGGTGCATCGCTCAACACGAATGCACCGGACGTCTTATCCTTTAGGCCACGACGACTTCATAACTTTAGGCCACGATTACTTCATAATATTTGATATGGGCTGCAGGAATAGCCCCGACGTGTGAAGGCGCTTTTGAATATCCATGTCCCGGGGCGGGGGAGAGTAATCCGTGAAGCTGCCGAATAACGAAAGTTTGTTTAGACCAGCCCGTACGTGCGCGCATGTGAACTTGATACTGTTATGTTAGATTTATGAAGCTTTCACGGTATGACACGAATTGAATTTTGGATGCCTTTTGTTTTGGCAAATTCGTATCTGCGTGGAGTGCCTATATAATCTCACTAAAACAAAATACGTTTTGATTGCTATCTGTTACAAATCTCAAAACCAGTTTCTCTCTCTGTGTAACGTTAGGTATCGGCGAATGAAAGTTTGAATCGCGCTAACGACAATTTCAAGAACTTTTGACTATACCGCGTTTAAGATAATCTATCTATCCGTCCAACCAGTCTGTCTTCCGAGTATGTAAATAGAAATCAATATTTGTTTGCACAATAGAATTTATATTGCTTTTTTTTCCCTACCTATGCTGATAGCTGGCAATAATCACCACAGGAGCGTGATTGCGTTTCAGTAATTTCTATAAATAATTTTCGGTAAGAGAAATTATGTACGTCAATATATTTTCACGAACAACTTCCACAAAGAACATCACGACTTTAACACCATCACACAAGAGCTCAAAGCATTAAGTGTGTTTTAATAACGAATCTCCTAATCTTGAAATTGTAACGCATGATTGCTTCGTGGTGAAAATAGGCGGAATGGCGGTACAAAACTACCCGCAATTTGAACAACGAACCGCCCTTAACGGAGCGTACTGAAACAATGGCTATAAACTACAGTTTCGATAAAAATAATATCGAGGAATCGATGTTTTATCGATAAAAACGAGCCCGCCCTGGTTT
Source organism: Bombyx mandarina (assembly GCF_003987935.1). The sequence goes on along the minus strand of NW_021011695.1, from coordinate 140,232 downwards.
TGGCGGTAAACGCGTCCGTTACGGTCATTGGTGCGGTCGTAAATATTGAAAACGTAGCGACACGCCGCCGCCATTCGACTTCGAGTTTTTCAAACAGTTCTTTTAAAAGAAAAACCTTTAATTTCTCGATTGAATCCTACTAATTTTTAGGTCGTAATCTAGGTTAGATTTTATACGTTTGTATCGATGACTGGATTCAGTAGGACAAAATGTAGTAAAATAAATCTTCATCTATATCTTCTAATTAGGTATATTGTCGGTTCGATGGATTTTCAATCTTGCAATATAATTCTAAATTCGACCTGGTGTCTCAATATGGTTGGTAGAATTCAAACTGTAATGTCAATGTGTCCAGTAAACACCTAACGTGAGATTCATTCGAAGTTTGTCCCCTAACAAACAAAGATATATATTTTTTATTGCTTAGATGGGTGAACGAGCTCACAGCCCACCTTGTGTTAAGTGGTTACTGGAGCCCAGACATCCACGACGTAAATGCGCCACCCACCTTGAGATATCAGTTCTACGATATATACGAGATATAATTACAACGGCTGCAACAAACCGAAACGCATTACTGCTTCACGGTGGTACCTACCCGTGCGGACTCACAAGAGGTCCTACCACCAGTAATTACGCAAATTATAAAATAAAGTAAATCGATGAAGGCATTCCACAATTCGCCCGTGCTGAAACATGCGCTAAATATACCTATCATTTTACAAAATAAAAATTCAAAAGCAGTTTATAAAAATCATTACCGCGAGTCTCATGAAATAACTCGAAAAAAAATCACTAACTTCATCTAGAGCCGAGTGAATTTTCGCTCGGGAAATGACGACATAATTATTAAATCTACGGCCTCGTCGCGGAGGCTACTCACGCTCCAGAAGGTAAAGCATCCGTTGGAGTACGCGGCGGGACGCTTAAAGCTTTTAAGTTTGTTAGTTATGTTGTAGAGAGCTGAGCAGAAAAAACCACGATCTCTATATCATGTATCAATTGACAGCATTTGAAGACCTGGCTGAGCCTTTGCTCGCCCACCTGTCCTGGTGAAACTGGAAAGGCCTCCGGGCCACCAGTAATCCTTCAATCATAAAAAAAAACATTTGAAGAATCAGACGGTCATTACGCTGCAACTGACAAATCGACCCGGATCTCACTACGTCTATGGGCTCGCGGCCAATATAGTATTGACTCAATTACTAAATACTTCGTCCACCCAAACTAAATAAATAAAAATAGAATTAATTCCTGTTTTTTGCGTTTGCCAATACGTAGGTACAATAAGTTATTAAAGTTTAAGTTTTTAAAATAAATAATTACATAGGACTTGTTCACGACCTCCAAGATGAGGCGAGGATGAAGAAGATTCAGTGCTCTAGGTCGATAAAGTTTCCCATCTTACAAATTATTAAAAAAAATGTGTTGTGTCGTGGGACACCGGATAGGAATGAAGTTTCTTATTATAAAAAATTTAATAATTTTAAGTTCTATTCGAGATATAAAGAAAATAATTATTCGGGTTTACATTTTTTATTATGAATTTTTTATTGATAAAAATAAATAAAAGCTACTTTACAAAGCTATCAACTTTATTTTATTCACAATGATTTATAAAAATAATATGTTATTTTTTGTACGTTATTACAAAGTTAAGTCGTACACTGTGTGCATTACTAATAAAAATCTTACGTTACGGATGTTATTTCCCAGTTAAGGAACTTCGTTCCAAAAAACCTTTTAACTAGAAAATAAAATCCTGCAGTTATAGGTACTATTGTCGGGTGAGAATTGTGTTATGAATGAAAATTCTATTAATCTTACTACCATGGGAATTTTGTTAATCAGATAGGTTTTTTTTTAAACTTCAGGCTCACAAAGTCCAAACAGAACTTAATGCGCTCCGGTTTGTTCCACCCCTCACCACCAGATGCCCCGGACCATAGCCCTTTTAGCCCTAGGGTAAAAACGGTCATGCAACAAAACCATCAAAACTAGCCTAATTAGCAATATTAAGGCAGTGGTAGCTAGTTTAGCAAAAATATATGAGCATGAATAGCACTGGCTCAATGAAATACGTACTCAACAAATGTTCACGATTGACTTTCACGGTGAAGTAATAGCATCGTGTAATAAAAATCAAAACCGCAAAATTATAATTTGTGTAATTACTGGTGGAAGGACCTCTTGTGAGTCCGCGCGGGTAGGTACCACCATACTGCCTATTTCTGTAAACCGTTGTAACTATAATGAGACCTTAGAACTTATATCTCAACGTGGGTGGCGCATTTACGTCGTAGACGTCTATGAGCTCCAGTAACCACTTAACACCAGGTGGGCTGTGAGCTCGTCCATCCATCTAAGCAAAAAAAAAGAATCTTTTGTGAAAGAAAACCCAATAAACATTTTTTCCTAATCTAATAAACCTTTCAGCATCTCGAGACAGCGAAGGCGACTCCCGCGGCTACCGGTCTGCCGAGGAACAGGCCCGCGAGCTGGCCCGCTCGATCCGCCGCGAGGTGGCCAAGCTCGCTGACAAGTGGAACACCCTGGTCGACCGCAGCGACGCGTGGGGCAGGTGCTTGGATGATGCTGTACAGGTATGTCTAGAACTTAAGCTTACCTTTATTAATAAAACTAGCGGACCGTTCCGGCTCCGCTCGGGTCTTTAACGAAAATTTCAACGATGTTGTTTTGTTTTTTAAAATAAACGCTTATTGCGGCATAACTATAATATACACACATATGCTGTCGCCACACTTTTTGTAAATAATAATGTGTTCTACAAATTGGTAGTACATTATTTTATTCTATCATCAATAGTTTTCGCAGGGCACGCGATGTAAAGAATATTTTAGGTATTTCGTTACACCTTGGGTTACATTACTGGAGTTTTAGTAAGGATCCCTAATTTTTTTCAAAAAAGATTGTAGCTTATGTTACTTGGGAATAGTGTAGCTTCCAAATAGTGAAAGAATTTTTCAAATCGGTTCAGTAGTTTCGGAGCCTATTCAATACAAACAAACAAACAAATCTTTCCTCTTTATATTATTAGTATAGACTAGGAAACTGTAATTTATTATTGATTTCTCTACTATTTAACGGATGTTATTATACATATAAACCTTCCTCTTCAATCACTATCTATTAAAAAAAACTGTTGCGTAGTTTTAAACATTTAAGCATACATAGGGACAGAGAAAGCGACTTAGTTTTATACTATGTAGTGAAGTATCTAAAACCGCTGAGTGTATTTAAGTTATTGTCATAAATATGTATTTTAACAGGGCTTTATTACCTCGGTAATATTTATGAATCTTTGATGGCCATTTTCACCCACACTAAAGGTCGAATTGGCTTGAAACATCGCGCACTTATCAAGGACAGATTACAAAACAAGAATTTAAAATTTCCGATTTTCCTGATCAGAAACTTCAGGACTAACGCTGGAAATACGGTAGCACCTTGTGCCACACCCCGGCTGTCTTCCTAGGATATCGTTTTCATAGCTTTTCTCGGGTTCCTTCTCTGGAATCGAACTAAAAAGTAGAATACTTTATTATAACCAAAAAAATCACTACACACTTATAGCTAAACACAGTTATTATCTAGCAAGTGACGAAAGCGTCTTTGTTTTGTTTTTAAAACTATTTTATTATTTATTTAATGGTGTTCTGTGTGAACTAAAATATGTTATATGTACTTTACCAACATAAAAACATTGTGATATTTGTTAATTTGTTTTAATAAAAAAATTAACGAAATATAGCTTGACCTTATACATTCATTCTTCAAGACCATTTTTGACATTAAAATAGGAACATAAGTTCTACTATTTCCCATGCTTTAAAGCTAATGTTTCGCTGAAAGATGCTGTAAAAAGCAATAATAGCGAAACAGTCGATAAAATAAAACCCTAACTTCTATGACACGTTTATCCCACTTTGGTGAAGTCGTTATTTTATTCAATTACATCTTTACGACGTTTCAAACGTAAACTCTATTCGTCGCAAACTTTTCCTATTAAACTAATAATAAACTGGAATGGGAAAGCAGGCATCTGGGAAAGCGCCATCTATATTCGATTTGCGACAACTCTAGTGATAGTAATGCCACGCTCGATAAAAGTATTCGAAGATGTTTCACAATACTAAGTATAGATGGCGTTAAAAACATATTTAAACATTAATTTCTACCTTTCTCCGATTTCTTAAAACTAGTTCATTTTCTAAATTATGCTTAATCGACAACTTTAAAAAATAAACGAAAATGAATTTCATAACTTTTCATTTAGTAAGTCAGACCCGGCCCGATTAGCTGGCTAATCTATGATTTGAATTTGATCTGATAGCAGGCAAACTTCATTGGAACGGAAGGCCAAAATTTCATCGAAATCGGCCCAGCTGTTTCGGAGTTTATAGGAAACATAGACACACACAGATTTATATATATTTTATAGATGGGTAAATATAAATATATAAGCAATTTATCTAATTCATTCATTTGGAGGATATCAAGATCTTTGGAATCTCGAGCCACCATTAGTCCTGATCACGTGGTATGCGGCAGGTAGTATTGTAATCCTGCCTATTTCCAACAAGAAGCAATTTACTAGTTACTAGTTACAATTTACAAGTTACTAGTAGTAAACTACGATCACGTGTCTTAACATGGGTGACGGCATGCGCTTGATACGTCCTGATGTCTATGGACCCCTTAACCACTACAAACCAAGTGGACTGTCGTACACCCACAATAAAAAAAAATTACTATACTATATTTTCATAGATTTTAATTGCTGCTTTACTTAAAAAGTGTGATATTTTGACAGAGAAACTCGATAGATTATTTTGCAATGGGTAACAATAATGTTTTACCGTTGTCTCCACCAAATATTCGAAGGATCTTCTTAATGGGTCGCGATTCCGATCCGGTAGATTCTGCGAAGCAATGCTCTCGTTAGGACTGGTGCTAGCAAATTCTCTTAGGTTGAGCCCGTGAGCTCACCTACCCGTTCGGGCAAAACTGGAACAGCCCCCTAACTGGCTAATGTTAAATACTTATATTATACTTATTCGACTTTATTCCCTTCTGGCGTTGTTCCTAATAAATAATTCAAAGTAGGGCACGTTGAGCGCGCGATCCCATGTACCTACACAAGGCTGGGCTTGTTCTAATTGCACCGGAAATCCGGACGCTAAAGAATAGTTGGATCCTCACAGCACAGCTTCATTAGTGCGGCGTCACGCTCCTTCGGTTCCTATTGAATGCAGTTAGTACAAAGAATATGTACTGGAGTAGATGGGACAGCTCTGGATTTATTATTATTATTGGAACGAAGTTCCTTATGGGACGATGCGAAGGGGTACCCTAACCGGGAAAAAACGTCCGTAACGTAAGATTTTTATTAGTAATGCACACAGTGTACGACTTCACTTTGTAATAACGTACAAAAAATAACATATTTTTTATCATTCATTGACCACGATCTCAGAGCGTTCCTTTGCGCAATACACTAACTCTTAGGCAGACAACCGTGAATGAAGTGTACCACAGTAAGTTCACATGTTACCGAATGATCGTGGATTGTAGCGAAACCTCCAGTTTTATTTTCTTTATACCTCGAATAGAACTTAAAATAAATATTTTTATAATAAAGAACTTCGTTCCTATCCGGTGTCCCACGACACCACACATCTTTTTATTAGTTTTAAGTGATTCGTATTTATAAAAGTCTTTCTTTTACAATAAGACGGCTTTGCCGGTGTTCAATTTCTGGTGGCAGGTACCAGTGTTTCTAAATAGATACTTACTTACCACGTAATCGTAAGAAATTCCATTACACGAGGTTGAAGATGTATGTAAAGGTTGCATTGTAAAAGGATTATCCTTCTGTTGAAACCGTAGCGCATTATTGTTTCGCGGCAGAACTAGGCAAGATGGTGGCCATCCGGGCAAGTTACCACCACCCATTGTGAGAATTTTTAATTTTTAATTAGTGTGTTGGATTTATTAGTTTATTATCTTTTATTACCACTAGCTACTATTGTGGGACTTAAATAGAAACAATCATTTTCATTCTATATACACCCGTATGAAGAGTGTGGTGGTGCCATTCTAGGCTAATAAATACCATAGAGGAAAAGGTATTCGGGTAACGACGGTCGATATAACAAAAACGTCATAATATCGGTGGTGCTATTAATTTTCGGAGGCTGTAGTTTGAATGGGTCCTTTTCGTGTCTTAATATCAGGACAGACATGATGAGACTGTCTGCGTAAATTAACAATCTATGATGTGATTGGCGGAGAATGTGTTGTGAAGTGTGCAGTAATACTCAACATTAGAGCGCGGGGCACGTCTCGCTCTGAATACACACATGGAGACATCTCACGATCCACATAAGGTCACCGTGGTTGGTCGCAGACTTGTGTCATGTACTACCAGACGTGACCCAGGACCCGTGCGAGCCTCTGCTGCGTAAGCTTGCAGGTTCCATAGACAGATTCACTAAATACATACCACTATGTATTTAGTTTTTCTGAAAGTCATGACTACTTTCATCTTTCACTCTGCTAGCAACGTATTTCACTATTTACACAATTCTTAAATTGAGAAGCCACCTACTCATTAGTATCATAGTATTTGGTCAAAATACTACTACTTGTTAAGCCGGAGGACGTATGCTGTACCTAAATGTTAGGTATCACAAGCAATTCGTTACCCAAGAAAGTAGCAAAGCTAATGCTTATGAGTCAATCAATATAATAATACAGTTCGATATCCAATTATACTACGAGTATATGTAAATATTGGTATAATTTTATTAACGTAATATCGTAGGACGATAAATCGTCGGGCATAAACGGTAGCGTTTACACTGACTAGACACATACAAAAGCGTTATACGTCAGCGCTGTCTGTACGCTGACAGCTGCTGTGTGTTGTGTTGTAACTGAATGCAGTAAATTGATAGTACGTCGGTGCTTCAAGGGAAATGGTTCTCGGAAATTCTGGGTTTTAGTATTTCATGCATTTCCGTTGGCCAATGAACAAACGGGTAGTTAATGTAAGTTCTATGATTACAAGTGACGTATACAGTTCAATATCATTGATGAAATAAAAAAGACAATTTATCGATTTGTCGTTCAGGACACGGAAACGGATAACTATTAACAATCTATGATGTGATTGATGGATATATATCAGGGAGCCTGGAGATCAGTAATACAGGCCTTTGAACCTAGTACAGACTTCAGCTGTTTCAAAGGCTTACAAAATAAATTATAAGATCAATTTCCGTTTGTATTTGTACCTTTAAGAGAGATACATACCTTTAAGAGAGAAATAAATAAGTTATTATTATTATAATTATTATAATATTAACGATAACTATTCGAAAATTTTAAAACAAACTAATTAATGAGCATTTAATTGAACTGTCAATATTTTTGAAGTGAAACTTCCTTATCGGCGTTGGAAAAAAATTTACCGTCACGTTTTTCGGTTACGCGTCACATTTTTCCGTTACGCGCCATCTGTTTTGTATTCATGTCTATGATAATAAAATCCTTTTGTTTAAACTTTATCTAATTTAACTTTTTTGTATTCATGTCTATGATAATAAAATCCTTTTGTTTAAACTTTATCTAATTTAACTTTATTTAACCAATTTCTAGAAAGTTGCATGTAGATCATTTTTCGAAAAATAAGGCCATAAATAAGTTTCACTTCTTACGTGTGTACACTAGTACACGCACACATTTTTTGGATTGGATGCCTGCCTCTCATATGTTCCGGGGATATGGTGATATGCTCTTAAAACGAAAGGTTTTTCGCATAGCCTTTTATAGCCTATGGGGCTATATCAAATTCGCGCGGACGAGTAGGGGAGCTCGCGGGCGTAACCTGAAAGAATTCTCTAACACTAGCCTTAGCCAGAACAGTGCTTTGCTGAATCTACCACCGGATCGGAATTGTGATCCACTGAGAAGATCCGATAAGAAACTTAGTACGTTAGGTAGGTCTGTGGGCTAGGTTGCATGTCGAACCCTTCGTCATATTCGACGAGAACGATGACCAACGCTTGGAGACTAAAACCGGATCCGATAAGACATTTTGGCGACGGCGTCTTTGTGTTCCCCTCGCCTGGATCGCATGTGCAATTAGAGGCGGCCGCGATAAAAGGGTCATCGTGTCGCGCCACTTTTTCGAAGAGTTTCATAAGCAGTAGCTGATCGCGACGCTGGACAGCAAGCTAGCAAATAATCGTTGAAACGACGACAGCTATGACTGTTCTAGGAACTTTTTTTTTTTTTAATTTATTGCATAGGTAGGTGGACGAGCTCACAGCCCACCTGGTGTTTAGTAGTTACCGGAGCCTATAAACATCTACACCGTAAATGCCGCCACCCACCTTGATATATGAGCTCTAAGGTTTTAGTGTAGTTACAACGGCTGCCCCGCCCCGCCCTTCAAATCGAAACGGCAGAAATAGGCAGGGCGGTGGTACCTACACGTGCGGACTCACAAGAGATCCCACCTCCGGTAGAACTGTTTCTATTCATATGTAGTTTTCAAAAACCGCTTACTTCCGCTGCTTACTCAATTTTAATAACAAATACAATATTTTAATAAATTAATAAAATTTAATTTATTTGTTTATTAAAAAAAAACATGTTACTCCGAAATCAGTATAACTGTAACCACACAAACATTCCGACAGCTGCGCTCAGGTTCATCTTGGAACCGACCCTGTGGTATCATAATATTATTGTCATTCCGATCAATCCAATCGACAAAACAAAATATATGTGAGCTAAAACCGACCGCCGTAGATTTGTTTGGGTAATAACTGAAGCTAATGTAAAACTAAATTTGTTCACGTATAAGACGTCGTGGCCTAAAGGATAAGACGTCCGGTGAATTCGTATGTAGCGATGCAACGGTGTTCGAATCCCGCAGACGGGTACCCAATTTTCCTAATGAAATACGTACTTAACAATTGTTCACGATTGACTTCCACGGTGAAGGAATAACATCGTGTAAAAAAAAGCCGGAAAATTATAATTTGCGTAATTACTGGTGGTAAGAATTCCTGTGAGTCCACACGGATAGGCGCCACTAACCTGCCTATTTCTGCCGTGAAGCAGTAAATGCGTTTCGGTTTGAAGGGCGGGGCAGCCGTCGTAACTATACTTAGACACATATCTCAAGGTGGGTGGCGGTATTAACGTTGTAGATATCTATGGGCTCCAGTAACCACTTGACACCAGGTGGGTTATAAGCTCGTCCACCCATCAATGCAATAAATAAATAAATGCTTCTAAGATTGGAATTTGCCGGTTCTAGAAAATGCTAAATTAAAATAAAACAATCGAAATGACGGAATAAAACGTTGGAGTTCTCTTCTGGAATAAATCAGAGCAACTATTTTAATTACTAGAGTCCACCAACAAACTAAGTTCGTGATTGGTGGCGGCTCGGAGTCCGCCGACAGGGCCGGAATAAGAATACGATTTATTTTTACGTTCGCTTTTTTTATTATAATTTTTATTGTTTAGATGGGTGGACGAGCTCACGGCCCACCTGGTGTTAAGTGATTACCGGAGCGCATAGACATGTACAACGTAAATGCCGCCACTCACCTTGGGATAAGAGTTCTAAGTTCTTAGTATAGTTACCCTTCAAACCGAAACGCATAACTGCTTCACGGCAGAAATAGGCAGGTCTTGTTGTCAAAGCGATCATTATTCTACACAGATTGATTTATCAATAAACAAATTTAAAACAAAAATCTTTTTGAATTCGTTATAATTATGCATATAGAGCTTGTTATTTTTATTAATATACGACGGTCATAAGACTTCAATATTTAAAAAGAATTATCAAAATTTTAAATTTTATTATTATTAAGTTAATAATAATATAATTAACAAGTTATGAAAGACAATAAGTTTAAACTATGGTGTAGTCGTGTAGTCTGTTTTTAGCTTAAAAAGATTGTGTAATGCTTAACATCAGCAATCACAATTGGAATAGATATATAACTCATTCCTGTCTTTAATGACAGATTTAAATCTACATTCAATCCCGGTAACCGTACTCGTAGAACTCGACAAAGAAGTTCGACGTGCAACCTAACCCGTGCACCAGTTCGCGGAGTTTCTCGCCGGATCTTTTCAGCGGGTCGCGGTTCCGATTCAGTAGTAGATTCATTCACGAAGCAGCTGCTCTTGAGTTGTTAGTTCTCCTTCGCGGGCGCTCGGACAGCTGTTAGCAAATTCCAACCCTCCTGGCTGAGCCAATGCTCGCCCACCTGTCCTGGTGAAACTGGAAAAGCCTCCGGGCCACCAGTAATCCTTGAATCTTAAAAAATAACCTACATCCAACTCACTGCGCTGGAATTCTTTTTGCACATTTTGAGGGATCATTAAGGAGGAGGAACAAAAGAGTATATTAGTATTCAATTCACTTTGGTCACGCGGAAGCAATTTAGTATATCAGTGCAACTGCAAATACGCTTGTCGGGTCTCCCAAGTAACTATAGCTTCTCTATCCAAGCATTTGTACTAAAAAAAACTTATCAAGGTGTAGATAGTCGCCTTAAAGCTCAAAAGATTCGATTAGATACAATATTGTGAATTAGGACGACTCGATTCAGCTGTAAGATTATCGACCACGTATACTGTTTTGCATTTTATCGATAACAATGCGACGCGGTTCGTTATCGGCATCGTTATGCGACGCGACCACTTGCGATGAGTGCGGCTAGTGATGCCCACTGCTCAAACTCATATCGATAGTTTTTATAGATATTTTATATGTTTTGAAAAACAGACTAGTGGTAGGACCTCTTGTGAGTCCGCACGGGTAGGTACTTCTACCCTGCTTATTTCTGCCGTGAAGCAGTAATTCGTTTCGTTTTGAAAGGTGGGGCAGCCGTTGTAACTATACTTGAGACCTTAGAACTTATATATCAAGGTGAGTGGCATATTTACATTGTAGATGTCTATGGGCTTCAGTAACCACTTAACACCAGGTGGGCTGGGAGCTCGTTCACCCATCTATGGAATAAAATAAAATAAAAAAGCTTAAACAACTTACTCATAAAGTGCTATCTTGATACTAAAGAAGTCGCATACTTTCAACCCTTAAGAGGTGGGATTTGCAAAAAATCGGTCCTTAGTGCACATAAGGGATATTCTAGGAATGTTTCTAAATTTAAAATATTTTGACTTGACAACGTATTTGCCAGTATAGTAATATTTAATACTAAAGAGTCTGGCTAATTTAAAATGTTCAATGATTTTGTAATATATTATTTTTGTTGTTTTGTAAGCTCTCCGAACCCTTCTATGCCCACCCAATGACATTAAGTAGCTTATTTACTTTAAAATAAGTTTTTTTTTATAACGTACAAAATTTTGAAAATTACATATTGAACTCAGTCTGTCAAAAGCCTTGTTGTAATCGTCATAAAATTATGAGCTTAATATGTCACAAACATCGATATATTGCGTTATAATCGATTTTTCAAATCTCTTTTTTGTCTCGGGAAAACGAAGCGAACGTTAGTTACTCGGCAGCTCTTTAGATAAACATATGAGCTTCGAATGAGCTTTCTATGCATTAGGATCTTCTAAAAATAGTATAGTTCTGTATTTTACAAACGATTTTTAAGAAGAGTCCTTCACTATTCGTGGTCTAGTGATGTGTATTCACAACTAGTGGATTAGTCGAGTCCTTGTTGTGATTAATTTCAAGTATTAAGACTTTCATTGTTACTGCTACTGAAAGTAGTCTCACTAAGGACCTATCTTACGTTATCTTCTTCAAACGAGGCTTGTGGAGAGTATTAAACGGTAAACAGCGGCTTAGCTCTGCCCCTAGCATTGCTGACTTCGATGAGCGACGGTAACCACTCACCATCGGATGGGCCGTTTGCTCGTCTGCCTACACGGGCAATAAAAATATATATGTTTGCTGATACCAGCTTAAACAAGCTGCTGAAAACTTAAAAAAGGGTTTTTAAGGCTTTGATACGATTAATTCTGTTTATCGTATCGATATCTGATCCACTTCACTACGCAGAGATTCACGTTGTCTGGGAGCATGAGCTCGTTAGCGCGCTGAGAGCGGATACGTTTCGGTTAGTTTTTCCCCCGATGGCTCTCGTGTCGAACTCACAGATTCCCACATTGTAATATTACTGTTCCGAAGATCGGGGTCCTAATCACACTTACTGTGTCTTAGCGAGCTGTCTAGTTAAAACGGACAGATGATCCGTGAGCTTACCAACGTTAAGAAGCTGTCTTATAAAAATTGCTACCTTCTCCGAGTATTTATTCAGTACACATGGATGCTTCACTATAAATCTATAAACTAAAAGCCAGTGAGAATTCAACTTAAATCTAAATGAAGCTCTTACTTAAGAAGAAATGAAGAGTGTTTAGATCGATATTAGGTCGAATTTAATGGATGTTCGCAGCCGGTCCTGGTTAGTTGGGTGGCGGAAATTACATTTTTTTTCCTACCTAGCTGAGAGCCTTCAGAGGCTATTTCAGCGTAATCTTAACTAGTAGGTGAGCTCACGAGGCTCAAAACCCTAGCAAGAGCCATGCTTCGCAAAATCTACCGCCGGATCGGATTCGCGACCCACTGAGAAGATCCAGCGAGAAACTCAGTGGGCTGTGTCTGAGGGTTAATTTACTCGTCGAGCCCTTCGTCGCAAGCGACGGGTTCGACGAGAACAATGACCGGTAAATTACATCATTTATACTCTGACATAGAAATAGTTTTCATTAGTGCATGGTCGGCTGTGCATATCTTGGCCCACCTGTTGGTGAACGTTGTTCAGTACAAAGCCCCCTCCCGAGTCCGTCCCTGCAACTTCGGTTGTAGCTTTCATGCGGCTTTATGGCTGATGTTTGATTGCGGCAAACGTACGGAATTGTTTTAAAGCTTTTCAGAGAAAAACACGTTTTGTTTACTGAAAAAGGTTTCGAACGCGGCGTATTATTTTAAAGGTTTTTTTTTTATTCAGTTTCGTTGTTAAATTTCAAGTTTTCATGACGACTAGAATCCTCATCAATACCTTACGGTACACGATGATCACTTCGCTACCATAGTCCTTAGAACATCAATACCACTGCCAACCTTGAGAAATGAGTTCAAAGTTTCAAATATACGATGAAACAAGTGATTTACTAAGCAAATATTAAGGACAGAATATGACGCTGTAGCCACAACTCTTAGTGTTCTTTGGCTGGCTTTCGGAGAGCTGCAACTATCAGATTTATTCTAGGTACAGCTTTAGAAACTGGCTGGTTTGTTGGTAGAAAAGATAACGAAAATGAACCAAGGACCAACTGCATTAACGTTTGTCATATGAAGGAATCTTGATAAGTACCATCCCAACCCACACACTCACCCGCCTTCGCCCGCGGTAAATATATGCGCACACACGATCACCACACACGCATGTTATATGTATGTATACGGTGACTTTTTTGTAAAGTAGATTAAAAGATGAGCTCACTTGATGTTAAGGTATGTCTGCAGTAATATTACTAATTTTTAGGCATTCAGTAAAAAATTCTTCTTCTGAGTCGGTCTCTTCATTGCTGAAGGTCGTGTCTAATATAAAATGTGGACAACTCGATGCACAATGCTTCCCCACGTCTTCCTGTCCTCGGCGGTCTTTATAGCCTCAGTTATTGGCAGGCCGGTGAGCGTCGTGACCAGATCAGACCAGCGGGTAGGTGAGCGTCCGCATGATCTTCTCCCGTCAACTTGACCAACTACCATCAGCCTCTCCAAGTTATCGGGGCCTCTACGAGCGAGTAAAAAATTAGGTACTATTAAATCACGTACCCTTTGGATCATAGCTCGTGGATGCTTCTCAGCAGACGTAGGAGCTGGCATAGCTAACATAGTCATTGTATTGTTAAAGCCCATAAATACCACAATGTGAGTACTTTGAGAAATAAAAAGTGCTCCACTTTTGTGTTTCCGCAGCGGCATAACAGCCTTCCTCGAACATTCTTTGAAAACAGCTTTCAGTGGCGTTGGTGATCAACTTGGCTGAGTCCAATTTTACACTCACTGCTTCCTTTGGACATGAGCGTTGCTAACCATTTTCGGTATGCTGCTAACCACTAATAAACAACAGCAAACTGACATGGCAATATAAAAAAATGCAAAAAGTTTTTGCATTATTTAATATCATTACGGATACGTACGAGTATATATTTAAATGAAGGCTCACTTCTTTTTAAAAAAAAAACACCCCGTATATCCACATCGTCACATCAAATGTGCTGTCTCAGCGTTTGTTTATGCATAATATCATTATAGCAACGCTATGAGCATATAACCTATTTTTTTATTCAATTGACATTATTAACTGGACATTTAGTTTTTTATTTGTTATTTAACGAGACAGTCGCGTATGTCTATTTTCTAATAAGCAACTAAGCAGACTCCTTTGTGACACATCTTAAGTTAAATAAAAAAATATATAGCATACTTTAAAACATTTTGTGGTCAAATTTTAACTTTGGACGTCATTCACATTATATTGAAGGATAATTACTATAAGTAGAATCACAAGTCGATTACTAAACAAGCCAGTTTGACTTTCCATGTCTGTATATTAGTAAAAAAAACCCGATACATTGATGACGCCATTATCTCCTTTGCAACAGAGTTCATCCGTTCAGTTTTACAACGTACAAAAATGTTAATTTGGCCATTAACACGTCCGCTTCGTTCGGTGGTCGCTTAACGAATGCGGTCGGAGATAACCGATGGAAACGGTGACCGCTAACTACCCGCATTCCATTAGGTGCGGTTGCGGGTACTTTGCAGTCTCGTTGATGCCAGTTTGTGCAGACCGCCGCTTAAATTGTATTGACTTGATATGTTTCTATAAGACTGATATTACACTGTACAACATTAGTACTGGAATAAATATACAATTATCTAAGGAAGTTTGTACATAAAAATTGTAACATTAAGAGGTAACTCTGGTAGCCTCCGTGATGAGGAACAAGAGAGCTTGCATATTACTGATTCTGAGTGATGCATAGTTTTGCACTAAATATCGTAGATACCAATTATATAGGTATATATTTACATATTAATGTCTCGTCTTACCTTAAGAGAAACGCACCATTGCTTCGCGGTAAACATTAGGCAGGCTGGTATCTACCTGTTCGGGATTGAATACTGAACAAGGATCAGTAGATGTCAACGTTACTGTTACAGACTGATGAAGCAGTACAGTAGTAGTAGAAGTATGGAACCAGAACCTCAAGTTTGATAATAACGAAAATTTGAGTTCAGTAGTTTTTATCAATAATAAAACAAAAGTAATAACAGTAATAACTTGATTCACTCTCGTTGAACGAGAATTGTCAAATTAGCCTAATAATTGAGTGGCCCAATAAACTTCAGACGCCATAAAATACTTTGTATCATGTATCATGTCTTAAGAGCTTACGTGAACTCATAGACATCACAATCTGAATTCCACCATCCATCTTAAAATCGTCCAACTGGATTACTTAATTGCTTCGTCCTAGCCCGTCGGATAGTCCTCCCCGTGCAAGCTCACAGCTCACCCTACCACCAGCAATTACAATTAATTCATTAAACAAGCCCCATGTTACGACGACATAAAACATAACGATTATTCATGTTTAACGTTCACGATCGGCGGCCCGGCTAATAAATCAGACGATGCTATTAAAATACAAATTTATTGTTTTGGCAAGTCTCCAGTTACGCCACGGTACTGGATGTAAAGAAATCGTTTTTGAAAATCGCGACGCGAAGCTGCCCACTACTGGTTACACTTGAACCGAAGCCCTGAAATTTTTTGACTTAAAGTTTTTGGGCATAGCACGCAATATACTACTTCTTGTTCGTCTACTTCTTGCTTTCATACCACATTATGTGATATCGGCACAACATGCCGTCTCACCATGCAACATAAGAATTTGGCATGAGTTGTACGACCAGCTACCTGCCTGACATCAACCAATTTTTGTTTTATGCTTGGATGAGTAGACCAGCTCACAGCCCACCTGGTGTTAAGTAGTTACTGGAGCCCATAGACATCTATAAAGTAAATGTGCCACCCACCTTGAGATATAAGTTCTAAGGTCTCAGTATAGTATTTACAACGGCTGCCCTACCCTTCAAACCGAAAGGCATTACTGCTTCACTTCAGGAATAGGCAGGGTGGTGGTGGTACCTACCCGTGCGGACTCACAAGAGGTCCTACCACCAGTTGTGAGAGATCACCAGCAGTACATCCATTGCAACGTGCGATAAAGAAGACACTTTTTCTATGTCTTCTTTTCGTGATTATTTTACTTTTGGATTTGTATAGCACGCAATGTAAACACAATTAATAATCTGATGACGCACGGGTCAACGTCTCCACGTCCAATTTAAACTACTCGTCCGCGAATTGCGAATCTGCTAAGCCGATCATTTATTTAACTACTTGACTGTCTCCACCTACCCTAAAAACTGAAGTTTAACACTCAGCTGTTTTGTATAGACTTTGACACTGATCAATTCGTTCGGTTGACAGCTTCGCGACAGGTATAGCCAGGAGATGGAATGTCATTAATTAGTAGGTATCATCCTTCAATGCAGCAGATATCATAAATGCAATAAAGAGATAGTGTCGGTTTGATATTTCATTATAAAATTTATGAGTGCCGAGCGTAACGCGAGCTCTGTTAGTTAGGTAGAGCGCACATTGGGCGAGATGGCGATTTTTTATTTAATTTAAATGTGAATTAATTCTGAGTGATAAGACTCCTTAAAGATGTTAAGTATTAACAATTATTACTCTTGATACTGTTTAAGATATTAGGCTGAAAAGTAAAATCATTTCACTGTCAGAGATTCCATGCCATTGAGACAGGTCAAACCAATAAGAGACTGTTTAGCCATTAGTCGCTTCGCTTATGATTAAAGCCAATTCTTTATCAATGCTCCTCTCAGTTTCTGGTTAATTAAGACAGTGTTTTGAGTGGCACTCGCATAGGGATAAATAAATACACATTCAACTTTTGTTCAAAGCTTCCTCGGGAATAAAGTTTTTCATGCAAATTTCAATGCACCGCAATTCATTAGCTTGGCCACCGGGGTATATGCTCTCATATCGTTTAGGGCCTATACTGTTTGGAGATATTTAATGCTGAGTCTAATATTTGAGTCGGCTTTGTTAGTCTTGGAATCTCGAGTCGATGCTAAAGTATTAAAATGTGTGATAGTTGACGCGTTCACTCAATATTAGACTGCTGGGTTTTAGACAGAAAATAGAGTACTAAAAAACTTGTGCCTCCTTAAAATATATTTTAAAATTAGTATCGAATTATAACAGAAGACAAAAAAACTTAAGAAACAACTGTGCTTTCTTTTATATAACGAAGTCACGCCTGAAAAATATACCTACAAGTATTGTAAATCTAGATTTTTCTCAATTTCAATAATAATTAATTAAATAATAGACATAATTGAACCATCACCGAAAGATAATTTTACATGGATCGATGCGTGCAGTCCGTCACGTGCTGAATTCCTCCGTCGGCAAATAGGTTGGAAATCACCAAGCCCTAATTAAAATTTAACTGCATTGTGCGATCGCGGAACTGAACCCAATACCCCGGGGGACCATTGTAGTGCGTTTAGCAACATCCTGTGCGCACCTAAGGGTCGATGACCCGACCATATGATCGTGTTTGCGCTTTGATGCGTGTCAAATGTTCACTGTATTCAATCATACGTGTACATTTTATAATAACCTATGCAAAACAGCTTCGTTAGATTCCTTAGTATACTGCTGACCGCTTATAACAAGTTTTTGAAGGCATTTTTTATGGATACTCAAAAAATTGTCTACGTGTTGATAGTGTTAATGACATTGCTGTGATAATTATTTACGCAATAAGTAAATAAAAGCTTCGAACACTAGCGAGCTTAGATTCTTCGTTGCACACTTAGAATCGATTTTAAGTGCTCAATTTTAGCCTTATCTAGTACTTTTTGATGAATCCTCGCTATTACGCTCCGTGACTATTCGATAAATAATGAAATTAGTTATTGCACGTCAAGCACGTTCCAGTAGTAGTAATATGAAGAGCGAAGACTTGATGAATACGAGTATTTACCATATTTACCACGCTTAATGTTGACACGCTCCTTTCAGGGTTCCGTGTTTGAGAAACGGAACCCTTATTTTCAAAATGTCAGTGTATCGACCACTGATATCTAACTTGCAAGACTGCTCATATTTTTGTATAACATTAAATGGACAGAAGGAATAATAGTCGAACTATTAGGGGTTAAAGTATGAAAATGCCGATTTTTACTGAAAAATAGAAAATCGTTTTTTTTTTTCATTTAACATGTATTTATTTAAGCAAAATATCTACCCTTATACTAAACGGCCGTCTGGTGTAGTGGTAAGTGACATGGTCACTACACAAGGGGGTCCCGGGTTCGAATCCCGCCAAAGGAAGATATTTGTATGATAAATATAAATGTATTTTCCAGGGTTATGGATGTTTATTAAATATATGTACGTGTATTATTATACATTTATTTCCGTTATCTGGTACCGGTAACACAAGTTCTTTACGAACTTACCACGGGACCAGTTAACGTGGCGTAATTGTTAATAAAAAAAATTTAAAAAAATATCTATACATTACTGCCATCTAATAGGAAGTCATTTATGCCTTTGCGATAGAACTCTGGTGATCTATATTCTACAAACTGTGTGAAAGCATTTTGTATTGCCTCCTGGGAAGAAAACTTTTTATCACGTAGAAAATTGTCCAAATCGGCAATTTCATACTTTAATCCCTATTAGTATTGAGTGAGTATCGGAGACCTATAATCTCCGACAGAGTGAATGACGACCCTCACATATGAGGTTGGAGTCTCAACTGTATGTAGTATGATAGTGAAATACTATAATATGACAATCCTACCGTCGAATGCACCTTTCGAACCTTAGAAATAGGTAGGTTGGTAATACACAAAATGGCGTGTGGTGAAATTACTAATTTTTATCGCTAATTTTTATATTATTGCTAATTACTAAATATTATTGGTTTTTCAATAATGCTAGTAAGTATAGGCCTAAGTGAGAAATTAAAATTCTTTCGCTGCTGTTTATACCGGGCTCTGGGAACCTGATAAAAGTAATAATTGCAGTAAGAACCCGTCAAATAATAGTGTTCATAAAACTAAAACTAAATAGGGGTGTATCATTAGGTAGATTGTACCGTTATAGTGCTCTGTACGCTTTTAGTCTAGATATTTTTGGATGAAATTCATCTCAAGCTCGCTTCGGAGAGATCATCATTTCTATCGAGAGACGGTCGAGGTTATTTTAGGCCGATATTAGAATGAAACGCTTGAACAATAAAATCATTTAGTTTTCCCGATCCACTAACGGTGCTTCTAGGTACTTCAAGCACCGGTCACCGTTCTCGTCGAACCCGTCGCTTGCGACGAAGGGCTCGACGAGTAAATTAACTCCCAGACACAGCCCACTGAGTTTCTCGCCGGATCTTCTCAGTGGGTCGCGTTTCCGATCCGGTGGTAGATTCTGCGAAGCACGGCTCTTGCTAGGGTTCGTGTTAGCAACGTCATCAGGTTTGAGCCCCGTGAGCTCACCTACAAAAGTTAGGGTTACGCTGACATAGCCTCTCAAGGCTCTCAGCTTAGGTAGGAAAAAAAAAAAAAAAAACATTTAGTTTTTCGATATTTTGTGTGACGCACAATAAGTATTCTATTTTTACGCATTTGCTGTGAATTTTAATTATAAATTATCATTCTGAGTACGGAACCCATAATATACGTTTCTGAATGAATTACATAATTTAATTACACTTTTTCTTAATCTTCATTTTTTTTAAACTTCTGTACTAAGATTCTGTGTGCTTAGTGCGAGTTTTTTAACGTTCTCGATAGCGTAAAAGTTAACTCAAATTAGCACACTGGAGACCTACGTCGAAACCGTCAGCTACAAACCTAGCAGGTACTAAACAAACGTTTATTTAACTAAGCCTGCTTGTCGTTTTGAAAGTCCATAAATCGTGAACCGACTGATACATTGCAGAATCACGACATTAGCAGCAAGACGTCCTCCGCGTACTCACTAAGCCGTTATCCTCGCGCCATGCATTGCGTGGAATTCAAGACAAATGACACATAGTTACATAAAATTAATTTATGTAATATTGATTAAAATAAACATTCATTTTTAGCGTTATGGTGTCGGAAATCTTTCTTTTCGAAAATTGTTTTAATACGCCCTCCATTTTAATCATTATATTAAGTTTTCTGTTAACAATTACGCAATGAACTAATAACAGGATTAATATCAACAAAACGAACAAAATTATATAACGCTATTCAAGTTCAAAACGCTAGTCTAAAGATATTTCAATAACCGCACAGGATATCTTTCTCGTGATGCAAAGGACCTAGCTTAAATAATAATAAAGTGCTTAAGTATCGTGTGTATGTAAATTGTAAAATGTATCGGCGCCGGCGCTCGGCAAGTCGCGACGGCCAGTGTCATGGCGGCCGCGGGGAGCGACGCGTGTTGCCGCCGCGCGCCATTTTGACTAAAAAAAAAAGAAAAATAAATTTGATACGTATAAAACCTGTTCAGTAAAAATTTATGTGTTGTGTTTAAAGTACTTGTGTGGATAAAAATAATATATTTCGAGATTAAAACAGAATATAATCTGGATTAAACAGTGTTGTATGAATACATATGTGCGTTTCGTTAAAAAAAAATTAAACTTAGTCCAATTAAAATGATAATTTTCGAAAATTACTTTATATTGGTTTGGCATTATAATTTTTTTGTACGTGATTTTGGGAACACTGAAAATATAGGCTAGCCAGCAATCACTCGCACGGAGATCCACAGTGACGGGCCACTATCGCAATCTTCAAATGGTCTTACCTTTTTTTTAATTAATAAAGGGATGAACTCAATGTCCGTGAGGGAGTGGGCAACTCAAAAGAGCTGTTAGCGGAGCCGCGGTTGCTTTGCCGCAAAAATATGCAAGACTGCGGTATTAACCCCTGTGAGCCCGCGTGTTCTACCACCAGTAATTATGCAAATTATACGAATCTGGGGGCTTGAATTTTTATTGCACGATATCGTTCATTGATTTTGGGAAGTCGATCGTGAATTGGAATGGCGCCTCATTTATATACCTAGGTTCTGTATTTATAAGAAGAGCTTACGTTAAAGTTTAAGAAAATATTCTTCCAGTCTAGTAGCTTAGAAAGGGAGGTTGTCTAATAATGAGTAGTGCTCTGAGGAATTGTTTGTGATGATGCCATCATCTCGTTTTTACCATCGCACCGCCCGCCACCGGAGTAGAGTTCATCTATACTATCTGGAGCCACTGCGTTCATCCACAGTACGTTTCCAGAGATTTTTTTTGCCACGTACCAGCCGGTTTTGGACTGAGCTCCCCTCCACGGTTTTTCCCGAGCTCTATGACTTGTCCTTCTTTAAACGAAGCTTGTGGAGAGTATTAAGCGGTAGGCAGCGGCTTGGCTCTGCCCCTGGCATTGCTGAAGTCCATGAGCAACGGTAACCACTCACCATCAGATGGGTCGCACGCTCATCTACCTACAAGGGCAATAAAATAATAATAATAATAATAGTAACAACAAAAGAGGCATGTAGTAACTAATGACGTCATCGTCGTGGTTAGGTCACGCGACAGAAACAGGAGACGTCAATGCATCCACTGTATGCAGTTTGCAAAAAAAACTCCTTATTGGAAGCCCCAGAATGAAACCAGCTTCATAGTCGTTTTTCCAGTCAATAGCAGTATCAACTCTTTTGGTCTGTGTTAGACACATCAATAATGATGTTTTTAATGATTCATGTTTATCTCTTAATGTAACATAATACGCCATGTTTGTTTGTTGTTCGAGCTTATCTATCGAAAGCTCTATACGAAGTTCAAATAAAGCGTCGTTTGTAATTTTAAAACGATTAAGACCTGAGACGAATTGTTGTTAGGACCAAAGTAGAGGTTTTTTGGATAACTTAGACGCCTACGATGCCTGTCGATGTTCGGGGCCCATAAAATACAAAGGCATTACTTAGATCGAATATTCATTTGTATTTACGTGATATCCTTCAACATTTTCACTATAAGAAAGTCGAAGAAGTTTCACTTTTTACCTTTTTTACCGTATTTACCATTGACGTATAATATTATTTTTATCTTATTATTCTAAAAAAAAAGGATATATGCTACTATTTATATAAAAAAAAGAACTCTTATTTGACAGACATTAGAAGACATTTGAACTTCGATCAACAATAGTAACTCCAGCCTATTTATGCTCTTGGTGGCTTTAACTAAAATGTAAAACAATAACCAACCAATTAACATAGCTAGCCACACACATATTGGCTAGATAATAAAAAATAAAATTTCGATTTAAAAAGTAAAAAATAACCTTTTTTTATAAAAATAAAATTTAAATTGTTGTACTACTTTTCCTAAGGCTAGTACTAGCAATTTTCTCCGGTTGAGCCCATGAGCTCACCTACCGGTCCGACGCCCGAGTGAAGTTGGAATAGCCCTTAGGCTACCAAGGATTAGGTGGGGAAAAATATATTAATGTAACTTAAAATTTCTTTGTAAAAATGCTGTTAGTTTTGATAGCCTTGTCTTTGATAGCCCTGATAGCCTTGAGAGGCTATTTCAGCGTAACCTTAATTAGTAGGCGAGCTCGCGGGGCTCAAACCTGACGACGTTGCTAACACGAGCCCTAGCAAGAGCCGTGCTCCACAGGATCTACCACCGGATCGGAATCGCGACCCACTGAGAAGATCCGGCGAGAAACTCAGTGGGCTGTGTCTGTGGGTTAATTTACTCGTCGAGCCCTTCGTCGCAAGCGACGGGTTCGACGAGAACGATGACCGATGCTTGAGGTTGCTGTACGGTAATCAGATATGCCTTTTGACATTCAGCTTGTAAAACTTGGTATTTACGTAAATCGCATTGCGTAAAGCTGTAATGTGGCAAGGTTCGGGCGACCGGAACGGTGACGTCATTATGTAATTATACAGACCGGGAATATATCGATTTCTCTCTTCTCGTACAGAATTCAAAATTTCTAGATCGTCTAGTCTAGATTTTTAACTGACGTCTCGATGAGTGCGAAGCTCAGTTGAAAGTCAAAATGATCTTAGTGATATTCGCGAGCTAAAATTTAAATAAGTAAATAGAAGGACCATTATAATTTTGTCTAGTCCGTCTGTCTGTATGTCGCGATTATTATCCTCTAAGACTGCCACAGTATAGATGAAGTTCGAATTACTATATCATTAAAGTAAACGCTACACTACTAACATAAGCCTATATTGATTTGAATGCGTATTAGTAATTATATCCTCGACTGGATTCAAACTCTGAATACCTATAATGTTGCTAAAATACACCACGTGACATAAAGGTGCATTTGTTTTTGTAATCTCGCGTTTATTATAAGGTGACAAGAACACTGAGCAGTGCTCGGCAACTGAGTCACCCGGGAGCTATGGCGGCGCGCGCTGCTTCCGGTCGAGAGCGCGTTCCGATATGAGAGGAACAGTACGAAAACTTTGGACGCAATACTCAAAATAAGCATTTACCAACGGATCAATGACCCAACGAATGGTAGACCAACACACACAAACACATTTAAGGCCTGATTTGCTCACTCGTTTATTGCTTAGATGGTTGGACGAGCTCGCGGCCCAACTGATGTTATGTGGTTACCGGAGCTCATAGACGTCAACATCTTAAATGCTGCCACCGACTTTAAGACATCAGTTTTAAGTCTCAGTTTTATAGTACAACGCCTGCCCCACCCTTCACACCGAAATTAAATACTGCTACGATAGAAATAAGTAGGGGTGGTGGTACCTACCCGTGGGGGTCACAAGTCGCCCTACCGCAAAAATATAATTATAAGCTTCTTGTTAGTGTAACATTTGTGGTCTAAGACATAAAGCATCCAGTGTTGTAACATCGTGCAGTATGACTATGACTAGTCATAATATACGGCAGGTACAATCAAGTACCATAACTTAACGCGTTTTTATGAATGTCTTGTTTAATTAAGAAATAGCATTGTGTAGTAAGAATAAAACCTACAAAAGTCTTACTGCCAAATACTTTTCTAACTGTTTTTTTTTTTTATTGCTTAGATGAGTGGACGAGCTCACAGCCCACCTGGTGTTAAGTGGTTACTGGAGCTCATGGACATCCACAACGTAAATGCGCCACCCACCTTGAGATTTAAGTTCTAAGGTCTTAAGTTTAGTTACAACGGCTGCCCCACCCTTCAAACCGAAACGCATTACTGTGACACGGCAGAAATAGGCAGGGCGGTGGTGCCCACCCGCGCGGACTCACATGAGGTCCTACCACCAGTAATAGCCAAAGACGAAATAATTGGTACAATTCTGTCGTCTGTTTGTGAGCCGATCTTCTTGTTTAATTGCTACTGTCGAGCTTCATGTAATAAAAAATTGGAAAGCCAGTTTCCTTCAAGATATCAAGAACAAAACTATTAAAAAAAACGAAGTACACAAAATAAATCTTACTATAATAGAGTTGTCATTCTGTTTTATGTTCCAATTCCGTTCATCGGGCGAACACTAGTAAATACATATAAAAGTTTATCACATTTAAGGCAATTATAAATGAACAATACATTTTGAACTTTAAGTACTAAAAAACGTCGAACATGCACAGTAAATTAACTTAACACGAGTCATCACTACGCCTACGACTCCGTCAGCCTCAGACGACTCGTATAGCCCTACTGTTCCTCCCATAATCGCGGTCCCCAGTCCGAGACTAGGCCGGCTTGCAGCGAAAACAATGGCGAGACCCTACAGTGATTACATAATGCGATATTTTACACCATTGTTCCATTTCATTCACATCATCGGCGACCATTATGTTTATAATATCCTGAAATATTAAGAAATAAACGTTTAAACTCTATAATGAGCATACGTCTAAGCTTGCTTAATTAGGAACTCTTCCTTGAAGTCGATAACAATGGAGTTTGAAAACTAAATGTCGTAGAAACTCTTTGGAAGGAATATCCATCCTCTATTCACCGCTACGCTACGAAATGTTAATCTACAAATTTTCTTTAGTGGCAGGAGCATAGACCTCGCTATGCCCCTGACATTGCTGTCAGTGTCAATAGTAATTTGGAAAAGTCTGTTCCGATATGTTAAAGGACGTAATTTTAGCAACATTATCAAAATTTGCTGATAAACTATAGTTAAGAAATAAAAGTTATTAAAATTCGTCCTTGAAACAAACAAAAAAGATATTCTAATTTCGTTGATCCGTGTCTCCGATCGCCATTTTGAGGACGCGCCGCGCATACAAGATACATCTCAGGAATACATAGCGCGATCGGCTTTAAGCACGCCAAGCGACGTGTTTTCACTTGTTGTTTTCTCTTGAGAGTCTTCTACATACACATTCGGTGTAATCAGATAGTTTCGGGCAGAAATATACCGGATGACGGTAGTTAAGTAGTTCAGAACGCCAACTAAATAATTAAAATAACCCTTTGTTTAGCACAAATTCAAGTATCCGCCAGTCTAAAATTAGATCTTAACGGATTCAGTCGACCCAAGAACTCGTTTCAGGCAAGTCTAGAAATACACCGTACCAGGAAACGTGTCGAACGCGACATTCTACAATTATTTATCGTGCAATGCCGTTTTAGTTTTTCAGTGGGCGTCAACGGGTATTGTTAGACCGTCGATGGACGTAGAATTTATGTATCCCAATGTAATCGGTTACATTGTCGTGATAATATCGTAAGTTCGCCTGTCTTGTCGAGAAACTTAACCAACGATTTTCACAATCGGGTTTGATGTTTTACAAAATAATATTGATGATATGAAGTTATAAAACTTCTTGTAAATGTATCTACAGTAGATAAATCCTATCTGGAGCTTGTGTCCCATCGGTAACAGTATAGTTTGTTTCCTAAAGTGTTTGTGACAAGCATTGACAATACTCTATGAAGTTTAAACATCTAACCGTTAAAAAAAGCTAAAAAATATCTAATAACCGCTTAATAAATGTTAATTAAAATTCTCAGACGAAAGCAGTAAATTATTTAGCGAGGGTTGATGCCTCTGTGTCTGTATTAAAGTTAGTGACGAGAACGCAGACGATGCAAAAAGACTAGGTTTTATTTTGAGGATATTCACGCTCACTCCGTGCTGGGTGATGAATAAAAACTTTCTAGAAAGATCGAATACTTTATATGACACTCTCATGTGATGTTCTTTTCGTTCTATAAACTGCATACTATTTTAGATATTTTATATAAAAAACCTTAAGAATATTAGTATATTTATTTATGTGACAGTTTTTGTTTTATTATTGCTTAGTTGGGTGGACACACACACACACACAGCCTTCCTGGTGCTAAGTGGTTACTGGAGCCCATAGACATCTACAACGTAAATGCGCCACCCGTCTTGAAATATAAGTTCTAAGTTCGCAAGTATAGTTACAACGGCTGCCTCACTCTTCAAACCGAAACGCATTACTGGTTCACGGCAGAAATAGGCAGGGTGGTGATACCTACCCGTGCGGACTCACAAGAGGTCCTACCACTAGTAATTACGCAAATTATAATTTTGCGGGTTTGATTTTTATTACACGATGTTATTCCTTCGCCGTGGAAGTTTTTTTTTTTTTTTTTTTTTTTATTGCTTTCGATAGGCAGACGAGCTTACGGCTCATCTGATGGGAAATGATAACCGTCGCCCATAGACATCCAAATTATATCAGAGACTCAGATGCGCTGCCTATCCTGGCCTGGATGGGCAGCCTTATGTATGTTACACCGGCTATCCTGTCCTTCAGACCGGAACACAGTATTACTGTTTTGCGGCAGAAATAGACAGGACGGTGGTACCAACCCGGGCGGGCTTCTACACAGAACCCTACCACCAGTAAAAAGTGAAAAGTAAAAAGTCAATCGTGAACATTTGTTAAGTACGTATTTCATTAGAAAAATTGGTACCCGCCTGCGGGATTCGCCACGACGACGACAAGAAGTATATTGTACACATCCGACCTTATGCGTCTCTCGACGTTTCCGTTGCTCTCTTTCATTATTCAGTGTGTGTCCTCACTGCTTACTTTATTTTAGGCAATATAAATGTTACGACCTGATGTATCACGGTGGCTATTCACTTTACTCCAAAGAACGTTTGCTTAACGACCCCTAAAAATGTCGCTCTAATTAAGAACTAAGCGACGAATTGACACATTAGTTTCACTCTGAACTCTGAGATGTGGATTTTCTTGCCTTACATGACCGAACATCTCATGATCTGCTTCGTAACTAGTATCATAGGACCCCATAGACATCGTGAAGTCTGCAACCCACTTTAAGGCAGACAGAAGACTCAATGAAGTTGTAAAACGCTCATCTCATCCTTCAAACCTAGAGCGTAATTGCTTCGCAGCAGAAATTACGGTAAAGAGTTACAGTAATAATATTTATTATATTACTAGCTGACCCGGCAGACTTCGTAGTGCCTCAATCGATAAATAAAAGACCTAAACTTTTCTATAAAATAAACTTAAAGCAAACAAAAGGAATCCGTCCGACGGAGGACACATCAAACGGAAAACAAAATTGTTATTTTTATTTAATTCCGAACGTTTTCATATTTATCTACCTTTTAAACCTTCTCTAGACTTCCACAAATAATTCAAGACCAAAATTAGCCAAATCGGTCCAGCCGTTCTCGAGGTTTATCATTGTGGACACGACCTGGACACGGCGGAGCATACGCTCGCTGTCTGCCCCGCGTGGGAGGTGCAGCGCCGTGTCCTGGTCGCAAAGATAGGACCTGACTTGTCGCTGCCTGGCGTCGTGGCGTCGATGCTTGGCAGCGATGAGTCATGGAAGGCTATGCTCGACTTCTGCGAGTGCACCATCTCGCAGAAGGAGGCGGNGTACCAAGCTTAGGCTATAGATAAAAAACTAAGTCATTAATAGGTAAAATTCACAGATAGATTCGTTTATTTCGAAGTGACCCAACCTCTGAACATTCTACAAACGTCACATAAACTTAATTTCTTCTTACTTATATTTCAAAAGAGATTGAGCAATATTTCCGTGAAATAAAAACACCAAAGAGATTCTGAAGTGATAAGAACGAACTAATAATTATCGAGTTGTCATGAAGTCTGTGATACGTGATTTGTGAACCTACTAAAGTGCACGTGCCGTTAACGATAAGTGCTATAATGAAAATGCATTTAATGGATACCGAAGTCGGTACGGAGATACCGTATAAAGATGGGGAGATCGAGAAGATTCCCATCTCAAAGGAGGCGGAGATGCTGTATTATGAGCTGATAAGAGCCCTGGAAGAAGAGGAAACGGTAAGATAATTTTGAGAAACATTCCCTCATAAATTTTAGGTATTATAATCAAGATCACAAGATGTCTCCTCTGGGACTTAACCGCTTACTTTACTGGTGGTAGGACCTCTTGTGAGTCCGCACGGGCAGGTACCACCGTCCTGTCTATTTCTGCCGTGAAGCAGTAATGCGTTTCGGTTTGAAGGGTGGGGCAGCCGTTGTAACTATACTTGAGACCTTAGAACTTATATCTCAAGGTGGGTGGCGCATTTACGTCGTAGATGTCTATGGGCTTCAGTAACCACTTAAAGCCAGGTGGGCTGTGAGCTCGTCCACACTAAGCAATAAAAAAAATAATCAAAATAACTTAACCGCTCTATTACAAACTCAACTCATTAAGTTATTTTATACTAGATATTTCACTGGCAATCAAGTTTCGGTTTTCGATTGATTTTTACTAAAAAGTTATATTTTAAAGTATAAACATCTAAATATTAATGCGTCAAGCAAAAACTTTCTACCCCTTTTTACGAAAATTGCGGGGACTGTGGAGTATGAAATATTCCACACTTATAGTTTATATAGAGAGGGAGTGCAGAATGCTAATATATTTTTAAATTATACATAAAAAATACATAAAAACAAAAAAAGAAAATATGACGCACACTACCGTGTATTCGACATACGCGCGCATATACATATACTCTTTTGTATATTGCTAAAGTCTATGGTCAAATTGCGAATAGATTAATATTGTTTGTCTTAAGTATTATTTGTTTTTATTGCAGTCTTGGGGAAATCTGTGATATAGTAAAGCCTTGAGGAAATCTGTGATCATAGAAGTAAAGTCTTTGACAATAGAACCATAATAATGTTCAAACTTATAATTTCAATCAATTAAGATCGAATTTCGACCACTAAGCGTTCACTATTAACATAAATAAATTATATAAAAATAGGGAGCGTATTGTAAGGTGAAGGATGGGTCAGCAGTTATAGAATTGAGACTTAAACTCATGACTCCAGGTGGTGGCGGGATTCACATTGTGATAGCTATGTGCTTCGGTAACCACTTAACACCAAGTAGACCATGAGCTCGCTCACTCATCCATTGCAATACAAAAAAAACTCATAAGATCAAATTTCTTTTTTTTCTGTCTACCTATGCTGATAGGCTATATATAGGCGTTACCTTAGCGTGTAGGTGAGGAACCGGAGGAAATTCATTAGCACAGCATATAACTAATTAAAATAATGTGACACTCGCTCAGAGTTCAATGGTATCGATTTTGAGGTCAATCAGTGTCGATTCTACGATCCCTACGTAGGGGCTTACGACGACTAAGCTAAGAGTTTAACAATCTGGAGCGCGCGTATTAGTATCAACAATGACTGGAGGAGAACAGCTGATTCAAAAGGTCGATGACCTTTGAACTGTGCCCCTATTTTATACACATAGGAGAGGCTAGGTAAAAAAAACCTTCGAACAAAAAATCGCAAGTCCGCGAATCGGGGTCAGTGACTTGTGGATTTTGCTAACGAAAATATGTACAGAGTTAATTGGTATGCAGCACGCATGTGTGTGTGTGTGTGTGTATTTATGGTTTTTAATTTAATAAGGATGTCGGCCATCGGAGTCTCGCCAGATTTAAAATATAATGAAGACTTCCAGCGAGGTGGACATTCGTGTTTTGGTCTATCTGAGCAGTGGTACCCACTTAACACCATGCGCGCCGTATGCTCATCAACATTCTTGCTGTAATACAGTGTAACTAGATTTATTTATTTATTTATTGCTTAGATGAATGGACGAGCTCACAGCCCACCTGATGTTAAGTGGTTACTGGAGCCCCTAGACATCTACAACGTAAACGCGCCACCCACCTTGAGATATAAGTTCTGAGGTCTCAGTATAGTTACAACGGCTGACCCACCCTTCAAACCGAAACGCATTACTGCTTCACGGTGGAAATAGGCGGAGTGGTGGTACCTACCCGTGCGGACTCCCAAGAGGTAAAACATAAAATTGAGTTTTGGTAAATGTCGAATATGTTAACTAGTTTAAGTTCACACGCGTGTTTAGTATGAGAGCTTTTTATGAAGCTTTTTTCCGCAAACTTGTTCGACGGTCGCGTTCACATCCGTTTCGTATTTCGCGCGTCCGTCTCTTTCGAACACGTTAAGGTTTGCTGTCGTAGGAAAGTGATGGATGATTCCGAAGGGCGCGATTGGATTTCTATTTACTTTTGTTCCTTTTTTCTTGTTGTCTTTCGATCAATGTAATTTAGCGGTAATTTAAGTTGCATGTGCTTCAAACAGAGTTAAGCTTGTTGTGCACGAGTCCATGTAATCGAAATCTTCGTAATGTGAAGATAACAAAACCTCTGGTGGCAGGACCTCTTGTGAGTCCGCGCGGGTAGGTACCACCACCCTGCCCATTTCTGTCGTGAAGCAGTAATAATGCGTTTCGGTTTGAAAGGTGGGGCAGCCGTTGTAACTATACGTGAGACCTTAGAACTTATATCTCAAGGTCGGTGGCGCATTTACGTTGTAGATGTCTATGGACTCGAGTAACCACTTAACACCAGGTGGGCTGTGAGCTCGTCCACCCATCTAAGCAATTAATAAAAAAAAAACCTCGCGTTGTCTAATGATAGAACATTATTATGATTTTGTTTTGTGCTGTAGACTGGCATACGAAAACACGGGCCATTTCGTTTTAACTTATTACTGGATGGCTATAGACACTTCAACGTGACTGCTATCACTCCCCTTGTAAAATAAGGTCGAGATATTAAAACCTTTTTTATATAACATACGACCTTTTACTTTTAAGAAAATTAAGCGTTGCGTGTTTAAAAGTATTATTTATTTTGATCACTTTTGCCATGGAGAAATTTTTGTATTTAATGTTAATTTTAATTGCAATAGGTTCTATTTTTCGTCTTCAATATACGGAGTCGATACGACGTTTTTCTTCTGCACTAAAAAGGGTTTCAAATCATGTTGTTTTAAAACAAAAAATATCTGGATTCCATTTTTAAAATTTCATCACTCACGCGATGCGGTGTTGGTATAACGTGACGGATGTAGCGATTATGATACTTTATACAAACAATTATATTATCGATATCGCATTAAAACATAAGCATGTTTTTGTTGTTGAATATTTTTAGTAAACACTCGGAATATTTCGCAATTCTTGACGCGCTCTGACAGCCTACGCTCGCAGTTTGTAACGTAATTTGCTTAGTACAGATACATAGAATAATAGATAGGTAGAGATAAACAGATAAACAGATAAATAGAAAAACCTAGAGCATGTTTCATTATATGCCTCGTTGTAATCGTTCAGGTTAAACTCAGGTCAGAGACCAGTGCCGGATTAACCATATAGCAAGAGTAGCAATTGCTACGGGCCCCGCGCGAACGGGGGCCCCGCATATTTAAACCCACTCATCTCTGCCCGAGCTTAATTTTTTGAGTGACTTATTAAGACAAAGTTGTTTGTATAAACGTGTAGAATTTCAATCAGCCTGATAATCAGCTCTATAAAAAGTCTGACGTAGGCAAGCACTCTTACCCGACACAGTGTGGATGTGTAGCAGAATTGAGATGGCTCGATTAAGTTTAGATCAAGGGCTCTTTGAAATAATTTGCTACGGGCCCCGCGCTTGCTTAATCCGACACTGTCAGAGATGCACCGTATTATCGCCACGCCTAGTTTGAAATGTATCTGAAGGATTTGTCTATATAAGGGATGACTATAGATTATATTTATATGGCTTTAGAGCTTGTCATAGGAATATGTAATTTAAAGAGACGAGAAAAAAACTTGTAAACATTTCCTTCTTTTTTTATGTCACTGCATGTATGACACCACTTTGTTGTTATAAATAGAAAAGATTATTAATTTATATAAAAATGAATTGCTGTTCGTTAGTCTCGCTAAAACTCGAGAACGGCTGAACCGATTTGGCTAATTTTGGTCTTGCATTATTTGTGGAAGTCCAGAGAAGGTTTAAAAGGTAGATAAATATGAAAACTCTCGGAAATAAATAAAAATAACAAATTTGTTTTTCCTTTGATGTGTCCCCCGTCGGACGGATTCCTTTTGTTTGTTTTAAGTTTATTTTATACAAAAGTTTAGGTCTTTTATTTATCGATTGAGGCACTACGAAGTCTGCCGGGACAGGTAGTCTATTATATTTTTGTTAACAAACCTTAAAATTTATGTCACATTTTTATAAGGACACTCCGTGCATTGCTGGCCATGTCTGCTGTGCAACAGAATTACTCGCTAACAGCTTATAACTTGCACAGCACAAGGATTTCGCGAAAGTACTTTGTGTAATTTTCTGGAATGCGTGACGTACACATTTATCGATTGACTCGAAATTACATATCGACGTAAATATTTCGCAATTATGTCATTGAGTATAATATTGTTAAGCGCTGGGGTTCGGGATAGCAACGTCCACGGGCTAGCCCCGTGAGCTCACCTACTCGCCCGGTGAATCAAGTATCCCTCGAGGTACCTAAGATAGTCCCATCAAGATGGAGTTTAGCTCCTCTGTGTATTGTTATAATTTGCTACATTAAGATCTATCCTGAGAACAAGAAGCTAACCTTTTATTTTCTCACATTGTCTGAACCTCATTTGATAAGTTGGTTCATGTAAGCATAACACCGTCCAATTATTCCATGAACAATCGTGTCGCAATCTTGGCACGCAACGTCACGACGACGCATTGTTGCCGCTGACCTGACATTCGAAATTCAAATTTGACATTTCTCACGAGAGCGAATTGACACTGACAAATAGTTGTCATTCATTTGGTGCCATTTTATCAGCCATGTACTCATTATCATTATAGATAGGCTTAAGAGCACATGATCCGTCAAGATATTGGAGGTCGTCTGAATTATTCAGTTTATTAAATATCACTATTATATTTTAAACTAACGACCCGTTCTCGCTTCGCTTCGGAAACTGTAATTTATTATTGATTTCCCCACTATTTAATCGATATTATTATACATATAAACCTTCCTCTTCAATCACTCTATCTATTAAAAAAAACTGCATCAAAATCCGTTGCGTAGTTTTAAAGATTTAAGCATACATAGTGACTGCAGACAGATGTAGCGACAGAGAAAGCGACTTTGTTTTATACTATGTAGTGATATATTTGTTTTCTTTTCTGGTCTAAATACAAAAATAGTGAAGCTTAGAGGCAACACTAGATAATGAATATACACTCCACAGTAAGTAACACTCTATAGTTCTTTTATATTTAGATCAAAATATTTTTTTTTTGCATGCAATATTTGTGGTTTAATCGCATGTTTTCAATGTTCATTTTATAGCTAAACATTTCGTGGAGCTGGTGTATCTTCTTGGTGTAGTCAATAGCATGTACCTTAGAAATATATTCAAGGGGTTCTGATAAGCTTAAGATCAACTAAAATTATTGCACTATAGATTTAAAATCAATGACAATCTGAAATGTCAATTTGACGCTATCGATAATTTTATGCCTCTAATGTCTTGCCGTGTAAATTATCTTACGTGTATAATATAATGATGCAATATTATCCAATATATAGCTTGCTATTTACAGCATATCCGCATAGCGTGCTATAAATTGATATTATTCCATGTTATACTGTTTGAGCTTTGACAGCAACCTTACAGCCTGTGTCGTGAGCTACAAGTCTACACTAGCAGACTGTTAATTTTGATTTATGACAATATTGATTTTAATCACCGCTGTCTACCTATGTACATATATACATACGTACGTGTGATATACTAACATTGACATCACAGCATAACGATATAATATTGTAATAAATGACTGTACAATATAAATGAGTGGATTTATTGACGGGATCGCGTCGTGTGTATTGTTTTATTTTGTTAATTTAGTGTTTCTTCGGGTTTAAGTGTGTTTTATTATCATCATCATCATCATCATCATCATTCTGCTGTCCTTGTCCCAGTCACCTGGGTTGGACGCAACGTGTTTTCTCCTCCCATATTTATTTTAACTTCCATACTCTTATTAACGGTATGTTTAAAGAACAATTGGCATTTGCGTGACTAGTGGTAGGACGTCTTGTGAGTCCGCACTGATAGGTACCACTGCCCTGCCTATTTCTGCCGTGAAGCAGTAATGCGTTTTGGGTTTAAAGGATGGAGCAGCCGTTGTACTATTACAACTCTTTGAACTCTTGTCTCAAGGTGGGTGGCGGCATTTACTTTGTAGATGTCTACGGGCTCCGATAACCACCACCGGTCGTGAGCTTGTCGACTCATTAAAGCAATAGAAAACAATTGGATTAAAAATGAGGACTACCATAAACATTGTAACCATACCGATGTTTTGTTAAGGAGAAATTTGCAGTGAAACAAATATATTTAAAGTATATACTTACATAACAATATGTATTTACAAAAGAACAATATGCTGACATATTCATAAAGGCTTTACCTAGATATAAATTTCAATACCAAAGAAATAAGATACGAGCTCTTAAACTTAACTAATTAGTGTCTAATAAACCTTGTCTAGTGTTTTAAGATTGTTGTCGGTAAAGTTATTGTCGGGAAACATTAATGAAAACATCTCTTAATGATTAAAAGTGTTTTTAACTTCACTACATAGTATAAAAGAAAGTCGCTTTCTTTGTCCCTATATCTGTCTGTCCCTATGTATGCTTAAATCTTTAAAACTACGCAACGGATTTTGATGCGTTTTTTTTTAATAGATAGAGTGATTGAAGAGGAAGGTTTATATGTATAATAACATCCATTAAATATTGGAAAAATCAATAATAAATTACAGTTTCCAAAGCGAAGCGAGGGCGGGTCGCTAGTATTGTATAAACAATTACACCTGAAGATGTTTTGTGCCTTATATTGTACTGATTGTTCCTTGAATATCCATATTTGTGCAATGAATGCTGCAATTTGGTAAGTTTTTTAAGAATAAATCTTGCTCTTTAACTATTATCACAACACCATAACTGTATGTATCATGTACTCTATGATGATCCCTGAAGTAAACCATTATTGCAAGTTTTCTATTTTAATTCAACATTATTAAAACAATAGTGTCTTTCGTGTAATATCTATGGGCTGTGACTCGTGGTAATAAATAAGGTCAAATTCTAATATTGAGAATGAGGCATAAATGTAAGCATTCATATACATATACAATGCTCATGAGTGCTCACGGTTGGCAGCCTATTAACCGTGTTTACGAGGCGGCTAAGTTGCGTCTAGGATCATTCGTTCCTCTAACGTAAGATAATAAGAAAACCGGTTATGACCGACAGTAAATCGTTTACAGCCGGTTTCAGCGTCGTAAACTCGGACGCCCGGACGGTTATATACCGGATATGTCTGGATCGAGCCGGATATACCAGGACTTATGAAACGCGCCCTGAGACATTTATTTCATCTAAGATAAATATTTGTTGTATTCTGACCGGTCGTTTGTCATTCCAGGGTTTTTATGCCCCGGCCTTTCAATAATTAACTACAGGCGATAATGAAGTCTATTGAGGAGCTTTTATTATAGAAAATCATATTTATATTTTGAGCTCACGTGAAATCCACCATTCTGCCTACCTCTACTGTGAAACTGTCAAGCATTCCTGTTTCAAGGGTCAAACAGCCATCCTATAATAGCTCCTGAATTCAACCTCGTTTTAGAAGTCGTCGTAGCCTAACGGATAAGACGTCCGGTGCATTCGTGTTGAGCGATGCACCGGTGTTCGAATCCCGCACGCGGGTACCAATTTTTCTAATGAAATACGTACTCAACAAATGTTCACGATTGATTTCCACGGTGAAGGAATAGCATCGTGTAATAAAAATGAAACCCGCAAAATTATAATTTGCGTAATTACTGGTGGTAGGACCTCTTGTGAGTCCGCACGGGTAGGTACCACCACCCTGCCTATTTCTGCCGTGAAGCAGTGATGCGTTTCGGTTTGAAGGGTGAGGCAGCCGTTGTAACTATAATTGAGACCTTAGAACTTATATCTCAGGGTGGGTGGCGCATTTACGTTGTAGTAGATGTCTATGGGCTCCAGTAACCACTTAACACCAGGTGGGCTGTGAGCTCGTCCACTCCTCTAAGCAAAAAAAAAACCTCAAATCTCAAAGTGAGTGACTTTTGTGGAATTCGGCAACCGCCTAGTACCAGGCGAGTCGTGAACACATCGTCCCATAGACGGTAGTAAAAAAAAATGCAATTGACTAAGATTCATTCAGGAAAGACATTATGAGCCCAATATCTTGTTATCCTGCTTCCTTCTGATCTCCAGGCAACCTTACATACAATTCAGGATCGTCTCTCAAGATGAACTACCACATTGCCATGTCCATATCCCTAACGACACATGTCACTCTATACTCGATAGTGAAACTTAACTCGGCCTAATTAGGTTACAGAGATAACTAATCGTCGTTTCTGCTTACCCTGATAAGCGTGAAGATAAGGAGTACCGGTGCAATGTTGGGCCGTTTAGAAGCTTTAAGGATGGTTAAGCTTCGTGCACACTTTAGAAAATTTATTAATTATTCGAGATAACGCATACTAAGAGTTTTAGAAACAGGAAATGCAGATGGGAAAGCATTTTTCACAGAAACAGTAGTGCGAGGGTTCTGTGAACTAAATTATGCACACAGAAAAATTGTATATAACTTAATGTAATTTTATTGATCAATTAATACTAGTTACTGGTAGGACCTCTTGTGAGTCCGCACGGGTAGGTACCACCACCCTGCCTATTTCTGCTGTGAAGTAGTAATGCGTTTCGGTTTGAAGGGTGGGCCAGCCGTTGTAATTATACTGATACCTTAGAACTTATATCTCAAGATGGGTGGCGCATTTACGTTGTAGATGTCTATGGGCTCCAGTTTCCCCTTAACATCAGGTGGGCTGTGAGCTCCACCCATCTAAGCAATAAATAAATAAATTTTTTATACATATTACATATTTATACTCACTTATTGTTATAAGTACTCTAAACGCAGCACCGCTCTCTGAGTTTCATACCAGCGTACTGGTAGATAATAGCTCACTGAGTTTCCCGTCGAATCTTCTCAGTGGGTCGCGATTCCGATCCGGTGGTAGATTCTGCGAAGCAATGCTCTTGCTAGGGCTAGTGATCGCGATATTTTTCCGGTTGAGCCCGTGAGAGGTAGATGACTACCCGTCCGGTCGTAACTGAAATAGCTCCCTAAGCTACCAGTAGGGGGAAAATGGTGGTACGACCATACAATGCTCCCTAACTACGAATAAATAGATGTATTTTATTTATTTAATATATTTTGTACACACAGCTGTTAGAAGAAACACGACAATGAGGATACAGAGTACGAGGGCACTACTTATTCCATGTTGAAATCTCTTCCAGCAGGCCCGCAGAAGGAAAGAAGAATTAGGAACACAAACCTAGTGTATACAGTAAACATTAAATATAATAATATATACATATTACAAGATACAAAAGAATATACATACATAAAAATACACACACGCACACACATATATACACACACACATACATATACTTACTTTATATTATAATACATTATGCAAATATATATAATTTTATTTAATATGGTAAGGATAAATAGTGTTTTGTATTTTCGTGAAAGCAAAGTACAAATGCATATTAGAAAGGTTTTGCAGTGTCCAGCATAAGAATACTATCCACGAGTCGCAGCAGGCATCCAATGGAACAGTGCCAATTTCCGAAGCGTCCTTACTACGGTTAATTTACATATATGCAGATTTCTATTACTGAACGCGACGCAGCCGATGATCTGATTAGCTCGCAAGCTGCGTTGGATTCATTGAGGATCGTTCGTGCCTTAATTCCGTATCATGTT
This sequence comes from Bombyx mandarina, assembly GCF_003987935.1. Next base: position 101,816 of record NW_021011695.1, on the reverse strand, counting down.
CTTCTATATTTGTCACGGTTTTCTAATTACGGAACTCTGAAAAGAAAAGTATGATTCCAAAGGGTTTTTTTTAAATCGTATTTCCACCCTAAGTTATGCACGTTTAAAGACATTAGGTAAATATGAACTTTTATAGAAACTGTAAAGTATCAATGCAAACACTCGAATATCAGTATTGTACCGAGCTAAATTTTTACTGGTGGTAGGACCTCTTGTGAGTCCGCACAGATAGGTAATACCACCCTGCCTATTTCGAACGTGAAGCAGTAATGCGTTTCGGTTTCAAGGACGGGGCAGCCGTTGTAACTATACTGAGACTTTAAAACTCATATTTTGAGGCGGGTGGCGGCATTCACGTTATAGATGTCTATGAATTCCGGTGACTAATTAACACAAGGTGGGTGTAAGCTCGTTCACCCATTTATGCAATAAATAAAAATATAGTAAAAATTTATTAGCTCTGGTGTCCGAACTCTAGCCTGCTTTGGGAGGTATCTGTCAAATATCTTGTGTTCTATGATGGCCATCGCCACTCTGTAATCCTCACCCGAGCCACCGCCACTCTGTAATCCTCACCCGAAATACAATCTCGCCGGACCACAAGTATGATAGACATTTAATTATGTCTTCTTTTTCTCCACCTTGTCCCACTAGGTGGGCTCGGCACAGCTAATTTTTCTCTTCCATTCTCTTCTATCAGCCGTCATCTCATCACTCACTCATCTCTCTCTCGTTACGTCCTTCACACACTCCATTTATGTCTTCTTCGGTTGACCTCTTCAACCTCTACCTTGCACCACCATTTCCATACATCTCATAGTCACATGCATCTTCTCTCTACTCATCACAAGTGCATACCACGCTTACCACGCTAAGACATTAAATTATGTATTGGCTATTACAAAATTATTAACATCATACTACGTATACAACCTAAGGAATAGGATGGCCAAAAATATAAAATCTGCCGAATCTCACATCATATTTTGCTTCGTATATGTAAAGATCTTATGTATAAAATGCAAATACAGATCTCTCACCGTTACATTATCTACAAGCTAAATAAGAATGTTGACATTGCTAAATATGTATGCTAATTAAATAGTAGTATGAACTAGTACACATGGGTTGGCATCATACAGAGTAACGGTATGAGTAGTGCAGAAAAAATCTTTAGTTAGATGACAAAGTTCGATCTTGAGATCCAAATGCATTTAGTAAATTCAGTACGGGTATATTATGCCGGGCCGCACCGAGCAGATACAAATATCCTATCTATTTCTGTCGCAAACTTTTCGTGCAGTTCGGTTGGAATAGTTCAACAAACCGTTATTGCGATATATCTAAGACTCCATGTCTCAAAATCAACTGAAACTTTATCAGGTGTCTGCGTATCCCCAGCAATTAAATAACGGCACGCCAAGTTCACCAGTCTCTAGTTAACACAGCCTCGAGAAGAATTAATCAAACCAACTCAACGGACTTGTGCGTTCGTCGTCCTGCAGCTCTCTGTTAAAAACAAGCCTCATTAAAATGTGATATTTGTCACAGCCGTAGCATCTTCTTCTTCTTATATATCAAAAATGAATTGCTGTTCGTTAGTCTCGCTAAAACTCGAGAACGGCTGGACCGATTTGGCTAATTTTGATCTTGAATTATTTGTGGAAGTCCAGAGAAGGTTTAAAAGATAGATATATATGAAAATGCTCGGAATTAAATAAAAATAACAATTTTGTTTTCCCTTTGATGTTTCTCCCGTCGGACGGATTCCTTTTGTTTGTTTTAAGTTTATTTTATACAAAAGTTTAGGTATTTTATTTATCGATTGAGGCACTACGAAGTTTGCCGGCTCATCTAGTCAGTAATAAAAACATTTACAGTTCACACTTTCCTGTGTGCTACTCTGTAACGTATTTATTCAGTGAAATTAAATAAGAACAACAGTTATCTGTTTACAACGATAAATCTAGTAACGATAGATAGTGACAATTAACAAGAATTTTCAACGACCGGTTTCCGAGATTATCTTTTGAAGGCATTCAAGTAAAAAGATACTTTAGTCCCTTGAACTTAGGCTGCTAGTTCCAAGCGATTAATATATTCCTTCCGACTTGTAAGTATTTATACTTCGCGGCAGAAATAAGCAGGAAACACCTAGCCGTGCTTACTTGTAGCACCAACAAGACAGTTAGATTAACGTTTACCATTCATTATTATCCAAGCTGTTTCCTTATGTCCTAGACATTTACAGTTAACATGTGAGATATGGCTTCCCGGTAAGAAGCTATTAAAATTATCTTAATAGATCTGGTTCGGCATAAAAGCGGCGGTTTAATAATCTAATGCTGCCATGAGAAATAGTAGAAACGGAGGACATCATCATTCTCAGATAAAACGGCCTCGCTTTTTTTTCCTACCTAGCTGAGAGCCTTGAGAAGCTATATCAGCGTAACCTTAACTAGTAGGTGAGCTCACGGAGCTCAAACCTGACGATGTTGCTAACACAAATCCTAGCAAGAGCCGTGCTTCGCGGAATCTACCACCGGATCGGAAACGTGACCCACTGAGAAGATCCGGCGAGAAACTCAGTGGGCTGTGTCTGTCTGTGGGTTAATTCGCTCGTCGAGCTCTTTTCGACGAGAACGATGACCGGGCGGCATTGCATTATTAGCTGTCTTTCAGCGTGTAGTAGGTGTTTGTCACGCATATGAATGTCGGAGATCAATCGGCAATCAAAGACATCATCGTGTTATAGTGTGCGAGTGCCAATTTTTTTATTGCTAAGATGGGTGGAAGATCTCACGGCCCACCTAGTGTTTAATTATTTATTTAGTTGCACCAACAAAGTGATCATCAATACCAAAATATTGACAAATTGACAGTAAGTACATGGCAGATGTCACCTCGATTATACAGTGCAATAATTATAGTTGACAACATCTTGAAATTAGAAAAGTAAAAATACAATGAATAATTTTAAGAAATATTAAGTCCAGAATAATACTCTGTTACTAAGCAACACTATATTTAAAATCTACACTTATTAGAAACTAAAACTTGATTACATTTGTTTAATTATGATTAGGTTATATTTAGTTGGGAAATGATTTGCGCCAGATTTTTCCTGTACGTTGTAAGACAACTATAAAAATATCTATTTCATGACTTAAAATTAGTTCAGCGCAATCGGACAACTCCGATGAACATTGACGGAGACCGCGCTACCGTGAACATTATTGTAGTCCCAAAGGATTCTGTTTAAGGGAGAGTAAGCAACTAAATTAGATCGAGTTAGCGGGCTTTCATATAAACCTTATATTTCATCGTTCAATGTTAAGTGGTCACCGGAGCCTGTAGACATCTACAACGTAAATGCCTCCACCCACCTTGAGACATGAGTTCTAAGGACGTAAGTTAACAGTAAGACAGCTGCCCCGCCCGTCAAACCGAAACGCATTACTGCTTCACGGCAGAAATAGGCAGGGTGGTGGTACCTACTTACCCGTGCGGACTCACAAGACGCCCTACCAAAAGTAAACCGACCTAATTATCTGCAAAATGTGAGTACATATTGAACGTTCAAACTTAAAAGCTGGCAAAAACATGTCCTGTATTAATGGTATCAGCAAACCCGTTAAATTAATAAAAACACGACCTGACCAGGTCATCGAACTTGGCGTTTCGATAATGAGCAACGCACACCGACCACGTGTGTGATTCACGCCGTGTCTATTGCGGGTCTTTCGATAAGATGTCGGATTAGATAAATCAAAATCCCAGTGGCAATGTTGACGTTTTTAATTTATTGTTTTCTTTAATTCCTGCGATCCTCTCATTTCGAGGCACTGTTATATCTGTAGGAATCCGAAACTACTCGACGCCTTTTATTATTGCTTTGATGGGTGGACGAGCTCACAGCCCACCTGGTGTTAAGTGTTAACTGGAGCCCATAGAAATCTAATACGTAAATGCCGCCACCCACCTTGAGACATGAGTTCTAAGGTCTCAGTATAGTTACAGCGGCTGTCCCACCCTTTAAACCGAAATGCATTACTGCTTTAGGGCAGAAATAATAAACAAATAATATTTATCTATTTTTAATTTGACCACAGACTTTAACAATAAACAAAAGAGTACACATGCGTGTGTGTGTGTCAACTACATGGCAGTGTGTGTAATGATTTTCTTATTGATTTAATGTATTTTTAAGCATAATTTTAAAAAAATATTAGGATTCTGCATTTCATTTCTATATCAACTATAAGGGTGGGAAATTTCATACACTTCCATCCGCGCAATTTTCGTAAAAACGGGTTCAAAATTTTTGCTTCACGAATTAATATATAGAACAGATTATGTCTAAATATCGAAATCCTAAGAATAACAGCTATTTTTCAACCTTTCTAAGGTAGATCTGTTTTTATCATTTCGTTAAAGTAAAATTTTGAGTGTTCCTCATTGGATCTACTATCTCCAACGACACGCAATTTGCTGTGCCTGTGGCATTGCTGATGCTTATGGGCGACGGTGAGCATAGACCACCACATGGGCGGCACGGCCATCTGCGTTCAACGGAAGTGTACGCTGACGGTATCTCCTCACGCACCGCACAGTCGATAACTCGCGAAACAAGCCTAAATGATTCAACACCAGATTACGTCATCAAGCGATTGCATTGACAATCAAAACGCCATCTGCAGTCTGCAATTGTGATCATTTTCCGAGTTCGTATCAGCGCACGTTAATTTGTTCAATTGATTAATGTATTGTCTTGTGTTTGAACTGTGCTGCACTGCTGTTACGGGGTCACGAGTTTGAGACTGGACACGAATGTTTTTTTATTTGAATTATTAAAAGAGTTACTGGTGGTGACCTCTTGTGAGTCCGCGCGGGTAGGTACTGTGGCGGTAGCCATCATACAACGCAAGATATTTGACAGATGCCTGAATCTCGCTTACGAAATTTTCGAGATAAAGCGCATATATACAAGTTCCGAACAACAACATTTGGACCGTCGGTCTACCGAGCAAATGTCACCAGCTCGGTGGAATTTTTTCTTTTGTCGTATACCTACAGGTACAATCGCCCCGCCTATTTCTGCCGTGAAGCAGAAAATGCGTTTCGGTTTGAAGTGTGGGGCAGCCGTTGTAACTATAGTGAGACCTTAGAACTTATATCTCAAGGTGGGTGGCGCATTTACGTTCTAGATGTCTATGGGCTCCAGTAACCACTCAACACCAGTTGGGCTGTGAGCTCGTCCACCCACCCATCTAAGCAATAGAAAAAAAAGTATTGGATCTTGAAGTGTTCCTGTGTAGCAACGTCCGATAATATTTCGAGTGGTTATTAACTGATAGGTCCCTGTTTCGATTCCCAATTAGTATCTTTGTTGATTTTCTTATCTCGTATATGTATCTCAATAAAATCATAAAATATATGCTTTGACTTACTCCTAAGGTGAACAAACTCGAAGACTCGAAGAAAACCCAAAAATCGTTTAAATTCGAAAATGGAAGATACGAATGAAGTAGGGTCCACACGTAAATGGTGCACGCAGATCGGTCTCGCGATATCCGCGCCCTGTCCGAACGCCCGATCTTAACCGGCTTTTAAATAAGATGCGCCTGAAAATGGTGCTATTTGAAGTTCGAAATGAAAATTGTAACCTTTTTGTACTTGATGAACTCTAAGTTCGTCCTCTCATCATGTTGCTGTAGTCCTAGGGACCTCTAGGGCTCTCACAATCTGTCTCCACTTGACCCTGTCGTGCGCTTGTTCCTTACTGATCATAACAACATAAATTATAACCTTAAGCAAACTTTCATGAAATTATAAACTTATAGCTGTACCCGTCCGCTTCCCTGGGCAAAATTAATATTATTATTTCTCACCCCCCCCCCCCCCCACAAAGATTCTAATCATTAACGCCCCGCAACTGCTGTAAGGAGTCCAACACTCATATAAATATTAGCCTATCCATTAAGTACATGTATTTTCTACATGGATACCAAGTTTCAAGTCAATCGGATGCATGGTTCAGTAGTTATAACGGAACATCCGTAAAAACCACTGTAGAATTTATATATTAAAAATGAATTGCTGTTTGTTAGTCTCGCTAAAACTCGAGAACGGCTGGACCGATTTGGCTAATTTTGCTCTTGAATTATTTGTCGAAGTCCAGAGAAGGTTTAAAAGGTAGATAAATATCAAAATTCTTGGAATTAAATAAAGTTTAGGTCTTTTATTTATCGATTGAGGCACTACGAAGTCTGCCGGGTCAGCTAGTATTAGTATAGATACAAGTTTTAACGCAGTCTCTTCCAAAGTTGTGGCTCCATGGTATTAAATTCCTGTTTTTGCATTTTCCTGTAATATTTGTCTTCAACAAGAAAACATAATTATACTTTGAAGGTTCGATTTCACGGCTCTAATACCAGTCCTGACTTAGTGATTGGTACCGTAACTATATTGTAGATTCTGCGACAGTATAATCATCTATGAAGAGAACCTGGAACTGTTACTGACGTCACCTCTGAAGCCTTTAGAATCTTCAGGTTCATTTATCAAGACGAGTGGTGGCATTCGTGAGGTCTATGCGCTTTGATTTTGTTTATGTTGTAGATCGATAGGTCGCTTATTTACTGTGATTGCATGATAACCGAAGATTACAGGTTTTTTTTTATTGTTTGGTTTGGTGGACGAGCTCACGGCCCACCTTGCGTTAAGTGGTTACCGGGGCCCATAGACATCCACAACGCAAATGCCGCCACCTACGTTGAGCTATGAGAGCTATAAGGTCTCAGTATAGTTATAACGGCTGCCCCACCCTTCAAACGTCCTACCACCAGTATATGCGGTCTCCTACTTTGAGATATAGAATCGAAATCGATTGAATAGGATGGCCTTCTGCTTTTACAATTAACCATATGACTCCTTCGGAGCACCAATGACAAATGTAATATGCCATTTGCAGTAGCTATGGTAATTACAGGCATCTCCACAAGATAGCGGATCCAAATTGAACTATAAACAGCGAACCGCATTAATTGAGCTTCATCAAACGTCTCGATACATTTCATTGCAATAAAGAAAAACGCCGCAGTCTCTACCGGTACAAGGGTGCGATTATGTCGTAAAGTGCGCGCAGATTACGCTTCAAAAGGCAAGAGCGGAAATTGTGGGTTATCGGTAAGCAAGTGCAATCAGTAAACGATATTAAAAGCGTGTTATGGTTGGATAAGTTGTCCGATTGCGCTGAACAAATTTTGAGTGAAATAGATGTTTTTTTTCTAAAGCCTTCGTCAAACAGAACGCGTACTTAGCGTCGCGTACTTAACGTCGCGCTCTTTTCATGTCACACAAATTGACTAGATGAGCCCAACGCTCCTTGACGCAACGCATTCGCCAAATCATAGTGCCTTTCGATAGCAGTGTGAAAATTTAAAAGTATTAAGTAATCGAGTGATTCAGATGTGGCATTGTATAAGCATGGGTATTTTCTAACTATTTATATAATTTTTTCGGGTATTATCTAGTATTTTAATACACATTCACTCCGACGCTAAAATAAAATTTGTAAAAAATTACATCGCCTGACGTCAAAGCGTCCTAACGCCGCAACAGAGCGCTGCGTACTTATAGCGCTGGGGCTCTGTTTGACGGTATGTTACCATAGTTTTACAACACATCTCGGCGTCATAGCTCTGACGCGCGCTAATTACGCGTTCTGTTTGACAAAGCCTTAATTGTCTCACAACTTACAGGAAAAATCTGTCGCGGATCATCTCCCAATTAAATATAAATTAATCTGAAGCAATCAATCAGATGTAATCAAATCTTAGTTATATAATTTTTTATTTTTATTTTTGTTGTTAATGCACTGTCGATTGCAACTGTAATTGAGGTGACATCTGCCATGAACTTTTGTCAATTGTTCAATGTTTTGTATTGATGATCACTTTGTAGGTGCAACTTAATAAATAAAAATTTATTTAATATTATTAACGGCCGTCTGATGTAGTGGTAAGTGACATGGTCACTACACAAGGAGTTCGCGGGTTCGAATCCCGCCAAGGGAAGATATTTGTATGATAAATATAAATGTCTTTTCCAGGGTTATGGATGTATGTTAAATATATCTATGTGTATAATAAAAATCTTACATTTATTTCCGTTATCTGGTACCTGTAACACAAGTTCTTTACGAACTTATCACGGGACCAGTTAACGTGGCGTGATTGTTAGTAAAATATTTATTATTATTATTAAATAAATAACTAGAGGTGAGTGAGGGCAGACGTTTTTTAGAATCTTGGTCAACGACATTTACTTGCACATATCAATACAGGCGTACGTGTACTATTAAGATATGTTAACAAACTTTCAATTGCCTGAAGATAACGGTTATCATGCGTCGCAAACATTAAGGTGAGGGCTGACATTTACTTTGGGGCATCAAACGGGCTCATTTTAGGAGAACCGTGAGTACTTCTGCCTATCTTTGCAAAAAAAGGTAGGACGTCTTGTGAGTCCGCACGGGTAGGTACCACCACCCTGCCTATTTTTGCCGTGAAGCAGCAATGCGTTTCGGTTTGAAGAGCGGGGCAGCCGTTGTACTGTAAAAACGCGTTTCGCCTTGAAGGGTAGGGTAGCCGTTGTGCTCTAAAACTGAGACCTTAGAATTCATATCTCAAGTAGCGATATTTACATTGTAGATGGCTATGGACTCCGGTAACCACTTAACATCAGGTGCTTATTTCTGCCGTGAAGCAGTAATGCGTTTCGGGTTGAGGGGTGGGGCAGCCGCTGTAACTATACTGAGACCTTAGAACTTATGTTTCAAGGTGGGTGGCACATTTACGTTGTAGATGTCTATGGGCTCCGGTAACCACTTAACACCAGGTGGGCTGTGAGCTCGTCCACTCATCTAAGCAATAAATAACAAAGGTGGCCCGTCTACCACTCTAGGTAATAAAAAAAACAAAATGGCATTTACGGTTAAATGACAAATTTTGCTAAATAACCTTCACCATTTTAGCGGTACTGAGCTGTGAAGTTTTGAGTATCGATTGAATTTAATATTGCCATATATATTGCCATATAATTTAATATTGCAATATGCCGATTAAGGCACTTTACAGCGCGACGTCATTTTACTGTAGAATTAAAAAAATAGCCGACATTAAATTCAAAGAGGTAGTTTATACATTCAGCGTATGTCCTTTAAGAGATCCCTCGTCCGGATAAGCGGTAATTTCGCGACATACCAGGGTACATGACGGTCCCGGTTCAAACCTTGATCCGGATGGCTGATAACTCGGATACGTTTAGCCCGGGGCCCGGATATTTGTGTAGTTTAATCGTGTAGTATATACGTCGGGTTAAAATGGTTTTTGTTTATTCATAGCGGCGTCTCGGAACAAATTTTGTTAAGCAACCAACTGTAAACAAATGATATTGTCAATTTCGATACATTGAATGAAAATTGTCAATGTTGTATGTATGTACATTTGAAAAAATAAGTGAAAACATAGTGGAACTGCTTAGTCTCAATCTACGGACTAAGTTACGTAAGAGGACGAAGCCCATTGAGTTTCCCGCCGGATCTTCTCAGTGGGTCGCGTTTCCGATCCGGTGGTAGATGGTGCTCTTGCTAGGGTCAGTGTTAGCAACTCTCCGGTTGAGCCCCGCGAGCTCACCTACAAACGTTAGGGCGAAGCTGAAATAGCCTCTCAAGGCATTTTTTTTTCCCTACCTACCATAGGTAGGAAAAAAAAAAGAGGACTGATTGAATTAAAAAAAATTAGTCCACATAGGTAAATTCCAACACAAAAGACAAATCTTCAGATAGCAAAAATGTAATCTCGTTAATACCTTTCAAATCTAACAAAGAGCATTCCGATCAAAGATTATAAATAAAATACACAGCCCAAATTATTATATCGAAAAATAAAATACAAATAACAATAACCTAAAAAAAAAGTGTAATACGCAAATCTTCGGACGAACTGACTCCCCAACCACCCGACCGTGTTATTACATTGTATCCGTTTTTTTTTTCATAAATGTCTCTTACTCCATCGCTTGGGGAGTAAGTCCTTTGATATACGTTTTATATAAGATTCGACAAGAAATTAAGGTGATTTGCCCAACTATTTGACGCTTGAATTTGTCCATTACACGGCCACCGCGCGAATAGATAGATAGATTTTTGGTTACTGGTACATTGCTCTGAAATGCTAAATATATTTCTTGTGATCTGTGGTCATACTTACTGAAAAATGCGTGTTTTTTAGCGTTTAGTTAGTGCATATGAATTGAATTCCCCTATCGCATGACGAACAGTGTGCTTAGTGCGAGTTTTTTAACGTTCTCGATATCGTAAAAGTTAGCTCATATTTGTATGGAATGGGATCGTTTGCGTACGTTTGCCGCTAGGGGCGCTGTTCCAACTGCATACAAAATTGGGTTAACTTTTACGGTAACGAGAACGTTAAAAAACTCGCACTAAGCACAAAGGTTTGATTGCGTGAATATTTCATTTCTATATATTTAAAGGTAATTATTTTCGGTAGGCAGCGGCTTGGTTCTGCCCCTGACATTGCTGAAGTCCATGGGCGACGGTAACCACTCACCATCAGGTGGGCTGTATGCTCGTCTGCCTACAAGGGCAATAAAAAAATAATAATAATAACGTAACGTCTCTGATTTGCATAATCCTGGTAACCGTAGTTTGAAGCCAGATGCTTGAAATATGTGTGGTTGTCTGATTAAATTTTGCTGTTTCGGCTTTACGCGCAATGTAACACAATTAAAAAGGAAATGTCAGCGCGCATGGAATCTTCCGGCATCGCGAGAACGCCCTCCACTGCGGACTCACATAAAATAATCTTATGAAAACCATTACTATGTATCCTTAGTTAAGTAAATACATAACATCCTCTTATATTTATGACTTTCGGTAACCATCGAAGTCACTGGACCTCTTGGGAGTCCGCGCGGGTAGATACCATCACCCTACCAATTTCTGCCGTGAAGCAGTAATGCGTTTCGATTTGAAGGGTGAGGTAGCCGTTGTAACTATACTTAAGACCTTAGAACTTATATCTCAAGGTGGGTGGCGCATTTACATTGTAGATGTCTATGGGCTCCAGTGACCACTTAACACCAGGTGGGCTGTGAGCTCGACCTACCATCTAAGCAATAAAAAAAAAGCAGACGACTTGACGCAGCAGACGTGCTCATTTAGACCAGTGGTTCCCAAACTTATTTTGTCTACTGCCCACTTTCAGAATAAATTATTTTTTAGCGCCCCCATTTTTTCGCCTACTTAAAAACCACTATAGCGAGAGCTCAATCGATGTCTAAAAGTCCTCTCAAAGTCCTAGATGAAATTAAAAATCGCCTCTCAAGCATCTACACAAAGCCCCCATTTTTTTCTGGATCTCTTAACGCCCCCCATTAGGCCTACACCGCCCACAAGGGGGCGTTATCGCCCAATTTGGGAAAGGCTGATTTAGACTAATACGAGCAAATACAGCAATTTTAGTGAAATTGTAAAGTACCCCTATACTTTTTACAATAGCAATGTAACTGGGAATTCACAACATATTCCTTTAAGTGGTTAATTATCTGAGATCCATGTTATTGAACTTGCATCTGCGTCATAATCAATTGGAAGTTAATCATTATAAACTGCAAAGGCATTTTAGTCATGTTGGCCACATCTTTTGTTGTACTCTTCTAACTTACCATGAATTATATCAAAAAAATGTGTGTAAATAAAAAACTATATGTTTTTTTTTTCTTTCTCTTAAACCGGTGAACGAACTCGTGGTCCATTCGGTGTTAAGTGGTTACCGGTGCATGGGCATGGTAAATTCCGTCATCCACTTTGAGATATGGGTTCTAAGGCCTACGTTGTTACAGGCTGCCCCGCCCCATTACTGCTTCACGGCAGAAATAGGCAGGGTGATGATTCTTACCTGCGCAAACTCACAGTACTAGTAAATACAGGAATTAATTTTTTACGGGTTTGTTTTGAATTATGCGATGATTTTTTTATTTTTTTTTATTGCTTACATGTGTAAACGATCTTACAGCCCACCTGGTGTTAAGTGGTTACCGGAGCCCATAGACATCTACAACGTAAATGCCGCCACCCACCTCGAGATATGAGTTCTAAGGTCTCAGTATAGTTATAACGGCTACCTCACCTACCGAGGTGGTGGTACCTACCTGTGCGGACTCACAAGAGACCCTACCACCATCTCTAACCAAGAACCCCTTGCTGACTTTGCATCACTAAGCTATGAGTACTTCATTAACAACAACTGACAGATAAGTTTATTTGAATATAAACATTGTGAGATCGTGAGGCTGTGTGTGGTCTAATATCTAGATACTTTCATCTCCAGACAATACTTCACCGAAACGTTTGTAAATCGTGCTCGCTTGGAGCTTTCTAACACCGTAATTGAGCTTTTGCCTATAAATGGGTCACTTAATTGCTAAATGCATTTAAGCTTTACATTTCACAATTCGTATTTCAGTGTTTCTTTTAAATCACTTTTTACTGTTGGTAGGACCTCTTGTGAGTCCGCGCGGGTAGGTACCACCGCACTGCCTATTTCTGCCGTGAAGACTGCTTAAGACCTGCTGAAGGATAGGGCAGCCGTTGTAACTATACTGAGATCTTAGAACTTATATCTCAAGGTGGGTGGCGACCGTTGTAGATGTCTATGGGCTTCAGTAATTCATACAGGGGTAGTGAGCGTGGAGTGTGTTCACGGATGCTCTCCAATCTTAGGTTTCGCACCAGTTTGAGATACCCTGAGCCGTACTAACAAAATCTGACCTCACAAAGGTTAGAACCGGTTTCGCTTACACGCTATTCCAGTCTATCTCAAAGTGCAGTCGTCATTATGGAGGAACCACAAGGTTGGCTCTCGCACTGCGACAAGGTCACTGCCGTGTAACATTATCTCACGAGATACGAGTTTAGAATGCGGTCATTTAAACTTATCTTCCTATAGACCCTATTATGCATTATAAATAATCCCAAAGCAAACGAAGAGTGTAATTAAATTTTTATTTCCATGAGCGATGTTAGACATTCTTCATTTGTTTTAAATTAAATAAAAAATTAATTACACACTACATTTGAAGTCGTCGTGGCCTAAGCGATAGGACGTCCGGTGCATTCGTGTTGAGCGATGCACCGGTGTTCGAATCACAGGCGGGTACCAATTTTTCTAATGAAATTCGTACTCAGCAAATGTTCACAATCGACTTCCACGGTGAAGGAATAACATCGTGTAATAAAAACGAAACCCGCCAAAGTTATAATTTGCATTATTACTGATGGTAGGACCTCTTGTGAGTCCGCGCGGGTGGGTACCACCGCCCTGCCTATTTCTGCCGTGAAGCAGTAATGCGTTTCGGTCTGAAGGGTAGGGCAGCCGTTGTAACTATACTGAGATCTTTAGAACTGATATCTCAAGGTAGGTGGCGCATTTACGCTGTAGATGTTTATGGGCTGGAGCCCATAGACATCTACCCCCATGAACACCACTTAACACCAGGTGGGCTGTGAGCTCGTCCATCCATCTAAGCAATAAAAAAAACCTCTTAATTCATTATTTATAATGCGCAACAGGGTAATGAAATGATTCCCAATTTTAATTGAAGTCCTCACCAAGCATTACTGATGGCGTAAAAAAGACATAGAATACAACCGTCTACCATTGCTCATGGGCTAAGGAGATATACTAAAAGCGCAGGCCACCTATGTATTGCTTTCAAAGATTGATCCTATCTAATAAAATGTTATTTTAAAGAGACGTGAGGAAGTAAAATCTTTGCACTGTAGATGGTTAAATTAGAACTGTATTGTTTTCATTTAAATTGGTGGTTAACATTAAGTGAAGAAGTATCCGTCTTAAAGACTTCATGATGAACCTAGATAGTAAAATTGAAAAAGAAATATTGGGTTTTACGAACACGTTACATTTAATGAACACATCAGCATTCTGGGTGATCACGACTAGTCCAAGACACCAGCAGTCTGGACAAGGTTTAGTTTTGTAGTGCTTTTGTGGGCTGACAAGTTTACAGCTCACCCAATGGTGAGAGATCTCCGGCGCTTATAGACATCAGCAATTCCAGTTACACAGCCGAGCTGCTGTCTACATAAATTCAGTTTTAGCGATTGATACTTTGCATTATAATAATTACAATTTTCATAATCTATAAAATGGTAACATTACATATCTTTATGTCAGAGATGATGAGTCGTAAGTTCTACATTTTCCTGTAGCCACTTTTTGAATTGAATCAAACAGAAATTAACTTTAAAATGCTAGGACACACTGTTTAGTGGCTACCCTACACAACTGGCTATTCTAATGGAATCTGAAAGTATTTCATACTAATTTCTTTCTTACAGCGCGTACGAGCCTTCACCAACTCTCTTGACGAGCTCGCCAGCAGAGTCCAAGCTGCTGAAGCGGCCAGGTCTTCATGGCGAGGACCAGGCGACGCAAGAGACGCTCGGGCACAACTGGATGCTGTCTCCAGAGCCAGAGCTCAACTGCCACCGCTGAGGAGATTGGCTGATGAGCTACACGCTCAAGCACAGACACTGGCGAGAGACAAAATCCAGCTACCAGATCAGTTACTGGCGAAACTTGATGACTTAAATACAAGGTGATCTTTATATACATATCTATGCCAAGAAATCTGGGAATTGCTTATAAACACACCGTATCATTTTGGTAGCCCCCTATCTATATGTCAAAAGCAATTTAGATTTTAGATGAAGGAATATTAAAATGTTCAACGATAGCCGATAGATATAATTATGGTTTAGTATTTAATCATTGTTTACCCAATATAATAAGAATGTGAGATTTACAAAATAGCTTTTGAACTGTATTACGTTATGTACTTATTTGCATTCTGTTGAATTGTCAATCAAATTAAACGTGAGTCTTTCAGACAAACCTCGGTCCTAATTTTGGAAGCACGTGGATAGTGTTTTGAATTTAAATATGTTTGGGACTGGGAAAAGGTTAAGTTTTAGGACTCACTCCGTAGTTCGTTGATGCATTTTTCTATTTTCTCACTGGCGAGAGTTATATGTGCTGATTGATCAACAAATCACAATTTTAGTTTTAGCACCGGCACCGTGTTTTAGTTTTTGAAGTGAAACTTCTTTAGGCGCATGAGGGTAAAAATTTTACAGATGTAACGTAATTTTTAATACAGCGCCATCTATGAGATTTTTTAATACTAACGTGCGTATGAAACCTCTTGTAGTGAATTTCAATTTAGGATTATACGTGACGTTAAAATATTGATTCACAGAGGGCGCTACCTCATACTATAAAAGATGATTTACAGTTATTTACTAATGACAAAATTTTACATATACATACTTTCACTTCTAACATGTGTGAATTGCACACATGTTTCTTTTTTTACACACTCTCTTCACACCGTTTTCACATGCGTAGTTTTTATTGTAGTGTCAACAGATGGCGTGGATTTCTTCCTCAATCCACTAGATTGAGGAAGAAATAAGGAAAAGGAAGTCCCAACAGATAGTGCACACCGCCATTGTTAATGTCATAACAATGTCTTGATCATAAATTCACAGATTAGATTTCAATTCGTATTGTTGTCTTGCAGAGTCGGTGCTCTCTGCGCTGGTGGGGAGGAGCGGGCCCGTCAGCTGGCAGGCGTGGCCCGCGATGGTGGGGCTGGCGCTGCCCAAGGGTTCCTCGCTGGTTCCGTGGACCCACCGTGGGAACGAGCCGTCACGCCAGCCAACGTACCTTATTATATCAAGTAAGACAAAGTATATTTGATAAAACGTTTTATATACTTAAAATAAAAGGGTAAAAGAGCTTTTTTTTTGGAACGAAATTCTTTTTGGGACGATGCGGAGGGGTACCCAAACCGGGGAAAAACGTCCGTAACGTAAGATTTGTATTAGTGATGCAACAGTGTACGACTTATCTTTGTAATAACGTACAAATTAGTAATGCACACAGTTTACTACTTCACTTTGTAATAACGTACAAAAAATAACATATTTTTTTATCATTAATTGACCACGATCTCAGAGCGTTCGTTAGGTAAACAACCGTGAATGAAGTGTACCACAATAAGTGGTAAGTTACCGAATGACCGTGGGTTGTTGCGAAACATCCAGTTTTATTTTCTTTATACCTCGAATAGAACTTAAAATTAATATTTTTATAATAAGGAACTTCGTTCCTATCCGGTGTCCCACGACACCGCACATCGCTAGGCATCTAACGCTAGGTTAGAAATTTTCAATACTCGATTATATTGTCCTCTAATTTCATATATGTAACACTACAAAACAACCTCATTGTGTATGTCTCAGATGTTCAAAAATACAAATCAAATCTATCTGTATTAATTTTTTTATTGCTAGACGGGTGGATGAGCTCACAGCCCACCTGGTGTTAAGTGGTTACTGGAGCCCATAGACATCTACGACGTAAATGCGCCACCCACCTTGAGATATAAGTTCTAAGGTCTCAAGTATAGTTACAACGGCTGCCCCACCCTTCAAACCGAAACGCATTACTGCTTCACGGCAGAAATAGGCAGGGCGGTGGTACCTACCCTTGCGGACTCACAAGAGGTCCTACCACCAGTAAAAACCAGTATTGTATACCTTAACAAGATCTACGAAGCATGCTGTATGTATAGTCAAATATTTCTCCTCCTTCAGCCATGAGTTAGAGACAACGCACTGGGACCACCCCAAGATGATTGAACTAATGAACTCCTTAGCCGACCTCAACGAGGTTCGGTTCTCGGCCTACAGGACCGCCCTCAAGCTACGGACGGTGCAGAAAGCTCTGTGCAGTGAGTAAACTTGAGCAATGACCCCTTCATTACATCTACTTAGTTGATTGAATTGTTTTCAAATATATTTGGACTTTTCCATAAAATAAATTTGGAACTTTACTAACTTACTAACTAACATTAGGCAGTGGCTTGTCTCTGCCCCTGGCATTGCTGAAGCCCATGGGCGACGGTAACCACTCATCAGCAATTGGGCCTGATTCTGTCGTCTGTCTACAAGGACAATAAAACAAAGTTACAAAAAATTAGTGAAATAATAATGTTGTATAATGAAAATATAAATGTTAGTTGTCTGTAAACTGATCTGATGATTGATCACAATGTCTCTCAGGTTAATACGATCTAAGGACTCTAATTGAAGGTCCATAGATACAATAAGCCAGTGAGTGATCACTGACCTTACTCAATCGTCACTCTGTTTTTTACAAATTTACACTTCAACGACAATGATGTTCTGTTATACATATGCCTCTCAAAACACGTATTCATAAATATAATAATTCACACTTATTGCAAAATATCATTGATCAGCTTCCTATGTAATACGACATAATCAGTCTATAGCAGTCCACTGCTGGACATAGGCCTCTCCAACAGCACGTCACTTAGCACGATCCTCGGCTTCTCTGATCCAGCTCCTGCCTGCCACCCAGCACTCTACGTCACTCCACCAAGCCTGATGACATCTT
Organism: Bombyx mandarina; assembly: GCF_003987935.1. Next base: position 84,222 of record NW_021011695.1, on the reverse strand, counting down.
GCGTATCGTTGCCTTTTTTTGCATTGATGGGTGAACGAGCTCAAGGCCCACCTGATATTAAGTGGTTACCGGAGCCCATAGACATCTTCAACGTAAATGCCGCTACCCACCTTGAGATATAAGTTCTAAGGTCTCAGTATAGTTACTGATTCACGGCAGAAATATGCAAGGCGGTGGTATCTACCCGCGCGAACTCACAAGACGTCCTACCACCAGTAATTATCGGCAAATTATAATTTCACGCTAATTTGCCAATTTCTAAGTGGAGACTGCGAATTGGCAGAAAAAATATGTAATCATCATCATCAGAGTTGATTGCTCTTGACAGATCAGTCACTGTTGTATGGAGTCCTTGTTCATTAAAGCCTTGACAGATGCTCTCCGTATATATAAACATAACTATGTAATACATGTGTTTGGTACCCAGTGCACATGCTGCAGCTCCCGGCCGCGCTCGAGGCTTTCGACTCGCACGGTCTACGCGCGCAAAACGATAGACTCATCGACATTCCCGACATGATCACCGTCCTCACCACTCTGTACGAAGTAAGTACTGCGATTCATTATTCGCACAATCCCGATTTTGCAGGATAGCCGTCTTAGCACCATGGTTCTTCAAGAACGTGGATCTCCATGATGACCTGGAACTTGACTCGGTCAGTAAGTACCTACAGTCGGCATAATTGCGCCACTTTGAAAAGCGGCATGACATGAGAACTCTCTTGTTGTGGCTGGTGGAAACTACATACCCGATCCTGTAGACCGAATGGTAAACAGTCGACGTCGCCCAAAACACGTCATTACGGATCCTCCCGATCCATTAACGGTGCTTTTAGGTACCCGTCGCTTACGACGAAGGGCTCGACGAGCGAATTAACCCACAGACACAGCCCACTGAGTTTCTCGCCGGATCTTCTCAGTGGGTCGCGTTTCCGATCCGGTGGTAGATTCTGTGAAGCACTGCTCTTACTAGGGCCAGTGTTAGCATCACTCCGGTTTGAGCCCCGTCAGCTCACCTACTAGTTAAGGTTACGCTGAAATAGCCTCTCAAGGCTATCAGCTTAGGTATTGTTCGCACAGAAGCGAACCGATCAGCCGCAACGAGATGACACTGAAGAATTGTACTGTGAATGCGTTTACATGACACGTCATAAATGTGGAATTACCTACGCCTTGCTGTTCAGATGCTGAAGATTTACTTTAAACCTCGTTAAGTGACTCAGGATAGTTGTGAGTAGAGATCGAGATAGGCCTACCTCAATGTGGCCAGTAGAAGAGTCTCCTAGAAGTGTTGCCATCCAGACTGTTATCAATTAACAGTTAACAGTTCTAATATTCAATTTTTTCGAGTAATACTAATAGATGTAACACGGCCCTCTCCTTGTTTCTCCATGAAGAAGCGTCTGGAAACTTTCAGAACATTAACACAATTCATTAATGCAACATGCAAAAATTCCCACCGCAACGTCCCGTTTCTAATATTAAAATTGAGGTTGACCGTACTAACGCTTTATTCCAGGTGATAGCCGCGGAGAACCCAAGCGCCGTGAACGTGCCGCTGTGCCTGGACCTGTCCATGAACTGGCTGCTGAACGTGTACGACAGCCAGCGCACCGGACAGATCAGGGTGTTGAGCTTCAAGGTCGGCTTGGTGTTGCTCTGTAAAGGACACCTCGAGGAAAAGTATAGGTACGGATATGACTCCGATGTTGGTCCAGAAGCTTCAATATGTAGGATATAAAATGTGGTCTCGACAGAAGGCGACGCCGTTGAGTAAACTAAGCCTTTTCGGAGGAGTAGCCCGGATAAAGAATGATTCACGCTATACCGTATCGCGATGGGAGAATGCCCCCATCGGGACACGGCCAAACATTATGGTATACTTTTTGTGATTCATGCCTGACCGTGGCTCGGCCGTGCGCCGCCGGGACTTGGCCGAGGCACGGCGTTGAAATGTTGGTGGGTATTGTTTCTCGGCTCCGTCACGGTCCGGACCCGATACGTTCTAACATGAACATATGCGCCCGGGCGGTCGCAGAGCAGTCAACGTCAAATCTTAGTGCTTTCTCCAGGTTGGATGTACACCCCATCTTCTTTTAGTAGTTTCGCTTCGTTTTTCCAACACTTCATCATCGATGGCAATTGCAATAGCTGCCAATTCAAATTACGAAAATTGCATATTTACTTAAACGTCAAGTCTATCGACAGATTAAATCACTAGCTGACCAAAACCACATCACACAGACACGGCCGTGCAAAAAATACACCCAAACAACCCGGTGTAATATGAATGAGTGGCCCGGTCCGGTCGCGACATGGTGTAGCGTGAATCATCCCTAATAGATTCATTTTGGTATCGTTCATCGATTTCAAAAAACGAATTCAAGTGAACGACATAATTAGTAAGCATTTTGTTTTCTTCAACAAAGTGTGTGAGATCACGAGAAAGCTAAGGTTGGCGTGTCAGCCTAAATATATTTTTCATTCAGGTCTATCTGTCCCTCTTCAGGTATTTATTCCGGTTAATCGCGGACCCATCATGCAGGGCGGACCAAAGGAAGCTGGGTCTCTTGCTGCACGATTGTATTCAGGTAATACTGATTTATCTTTATTGATTCGAAAGAAACAAATACAGCTCGTTAGCTTTAGCTTTTTGTGTTTATTAGGTCCGATATCGATTGTTACAATACATTTCGTGTTTAAGTCAAGATTAGTAATTAATTAAATATTGATTACTAAAAATAAATAATAGTTTAAAAAAACTAACAAAATACGCTTTTATAGAAAGTCCAACTAAAAAATAGAAAATAAATTTTAATAAATTTGAATTATAAATAGTATAAGAAAAAAATATTTTATAGTAAAAAAAAGGCTGCTAAAAAAAACTATTATTTATTTATTTCATTTACTTCAGATTTTGCATCCATATTACATTCATTAATATTTCATATAGTATACCAGAATTAAATAAAAATAATAACCACAATCTCGGAATAAAATAAAAGCAATAATAATAATAAAACAAAGACTCAAAATTAACATCAAAACTATCTNAAAAAAATATTTTATAGTAAAAAAAAGGCTGCTAAAAAAAACTATTATTTATTTATTTCATTTACTTCAGATTTTGCATCCATATTACATTCATTAATATTTCATATAGTATACCAGAATTAAATAAAAATAATAACCACAATCTCGGAATAAAATAAAAGCAATAATAATAATAAAACAAAGACTCAAAATTAACATCAAAACTATCTAAACCTAAAGGCTGGTTTGGATCCAGAGTGCTCAACATGAACACGTGTTCATTGGGCAGTCCAGATCCATCCGTGAGGCAAACAGCCGTAGCTGTTGCGACTGACCCGCACGCGGCTAATCAGAGAAGCAATTTGTTTACGAATGATTGCTGCGATTATTCGCGCATCTGCAAACATCCCCGACGCACCGCTGTGACGCGGCAGCTACATCAGCACTCTGAAGGCGTTATTATACTGCCTCGTTTAAAATTTATGCTAAGTGCAATTCTTTTGGTACCCAGGTGCCGAGACAGCTGGGCGAGGTTGCAGCTTTCGGCGGCTCCAATATCGAACCCTCAGTCCGGAGTTGCTTCGAGCAGGCCTCCACTGCTGCCAAGGAGGGCAGCAAAGGAGGAACTCTTGACAGGAAAACTGGTGGGCAATGATCGTCTTTCGTAATAGTCAACCTAATTGAATTTCTTAATAAAATCTAATCTAAAATTACGTATGTTTGGATTTTATACAAAACTTAATAAACATATCTTCTTTTCGCATTAAAAGTGTACCATTTCCAAAAATATTCGAAATTGAGTTAATATGCGTAAACATTTGGTATCATCACCAGTATATTTCTCATAAATACTGTCAAAAGAGCGTAGTTTAGTTTTTTTTTTAGTTCACCTATATTTTGACTACTGTTAACAAAATTAATATAATACATAATTTTATCTTACATTAAAAGACAGATACATAACTGGTAAAAAATAAATGTTGCAAAGATGATTAATATTAAAATATCATATTATGTTAAACCTTTAAAACACTCTCCTATAAAATTAGTAAGTTTTGAGATTATACAGTTTTTTTGTTGTTGCTTAGATGGGTGGACGAGCTCACAGCCCACCTGGTGTTAAGTGGTTACTAGAGCCCATAGACATCTACAACGTAAATTTGCCACCCATCTTGAGATATAAGTTCTAAGATCTCAGTATAGTTACAACGGCTGCCCCACCCTTCAAACCGAAACGCATTACTGCTTCACGGCAGAAATAGGCGGGGCGGTGGTACCTACCCGTGCGAACTCACAAGAGGTCCTACCACCAGTAATTACGCAAATTACTTACGAAAATACTTAACTAAATTTAACTTGCTTCCTATAAAATCCATTACTAATGATTGGATTTCATACAAAACTTAATAAATATATATCGTATGGTTTTCCTCCAGAAAAAGAAAAGGATGAAACGAAAGAGAAGCCAGTCGAGCGAGACGCGGACGGCCAGGTCCAGTACATCGAAGCGTTCCAGTTTCTGCAGTGGCTGCAGCGCGAGCCGCAGTCCATGGTGTGGCTGCCCGTGCTGCACCGCCTGGCCGCCGCCGAGGGGGCCCGCCACCAAGCCAAGTGCAACATCTGCAAGGACTATCCTATCGTTGGGTTCAGGTAATAGAGAGAGAGGGAGAGGGAGGAGGAGAGAGAGGGAGAGAGATGGAAAGAGAGAGAGAGAGAGAGAGAGAGAGAACATACTTTATTGCACACCAAAACACAATTAACACTAGAAAACAGTCAACAAGCAGATACAATGGGCGGTCTTATCGCTAAAAGCGAACTTACAGTAATTCTGAAAGTAATATTCTATGACCGTACAACATATTATTATGATTTTATTCCAAGACTATTGGCTGCCAGACTAAATTGGAAACGACACAACATGACTAAATGCTAAAATACCGGAAAGTCTAACACAGCCCATACAGTCGGATGTTCAAAAAACCGACACCAAACTAATACAGTATTGTATGGTCGAGCCGAGCTAACCAGGTCCGCCCCCGCCCGCAGGTACCGCTGCCTCAAGTGCTTCAACTTCGACATGTGTCAAAAGTGCTTCTTCAACGGCCGGAAGGCCAAGAACCACAAATTGACGCATCCGATGCAGGAGTACTGCACTGCGGTGAGTGCGCACAATCAATACACGTTCATTTTTAGTGGAGACTGCAAATATATGAATCGATCGCATATCTGATAAAATGTTACAGTGATAATTATAAAAAAGGGTGCGTGTACTTATGTACGTGCGTAAGAAGTTATACTGTATTTTTATTAAATTTATTTCTTTTTTATTTATTTAAATTTTAATCAAATTGAAAAAAAATCGATTAAACAACATCCTCAAACACGCATATTGGACATCCCTTTTCTTGACATTGTATAAATTCGGTAATTCTCAGTTCGGAAAGTTCACCTGCGGCTATATTCAGACTCGCCAAGTTACGTCGGTCGTATTGTAATGAGCGATTTAGTGGGCAACTTCATTCTATTAATTTTGTGTCACGGTGCGCGCGCATCGTAAAATTTCACTCTCATCAATTTTTATAACGCGCCTAAAGAAGTATAACTTCAAAAACATTGTGTTCTTTCGCTGTACCGTGAAGACAAGAGTATTAATAAAAAACCTCTCAACATACATCTATTTACAGGATTTTATTCTTTAGTGGTGTCCTACAGATATATTAAAATAACATTACTGGTGGTAGGACCTCTTGTGAGTCCGCACGGGTTGGTACCAACATCCTGCCTATTTCAGCCGTCAAGCAGCTATGCGTTTCCGTTTGAAGGGTGGGGCAGCCGTTGTAACTATACTTGAGACCTTAGAACTTATATCTCCAGGTGGGTGGCGCATTTACGTTGTAGATGTCTATGGGCTTCAGTAACCACTTAACACCAGGTGGGTTGTGAGCTCGTCCACCAACCTAAGCAATAAAAAAAAAGTCTGTCAATTGAGCAGAACACAGAACCCCTAAAACCCTATCATTTGCTAAGCCTCCATTTCTTAGTAATTTAAAAAAAAAATGTTTCCACCCACAAAACAATTGGTCGCGTCACTCTCGCTTCAGACGACGTCGGGAGAGGACGTGCGCGACTTCACGAGGGCGCTCCGCAACAAGTTCAAGTCGGCGCGCTACTTCAAGAAGCACCCCAGGGTCGGGTACTTGCCCGTACAAACCGTTTTAGAAGGTAAGAGGATAGTTTCAGTTGTTAATTTGATGTGAATAATTAATTAAAAAAACCTGATTGTATGATCTTAACTTAGGCACCTTACCACTTAAGATGTAAGCTTAATGGGATCTTATCCGAAACTAGCCGTGTGCTCCGTATGCTGGTGTGAGGACGAAGACGACCTAGGTACGGTCACACGCGTCTTATAAAGGACGGCAGATTATACATGTCCTCAGTTGAGTTCTGTCTCATTAAGGGTGAGAGCAAGAACCAGACCCAACTGTTGAAAAAATTCGGTCGAGAATATTGTTCTGACGGGATCGCATTGTGACAGCCCCACCTTCCGGGGCCATATCATATTCACATGATGAATTTTTGTAATTGACAGTTTTTGTAATTCTTGGTAAATGTAATTAATGTAATAAAATTGTTTATGTGCAGGTGATGCTCTGGAGTCTCCCGCTCCCTCTCCGCAGCACGGCGCCTCCCTCGGCCCCGACATGCACTCGCGCCTCGAGCTGTACGCCACCCGCCTCGCGCAGGTTGAGCTCAGCGCCGCCGACACTCCCGACAGGTACACCTCGCCCCGCCCCGCCCCGCACCGCCGCGCCCCGCCGCGCCGCGCCCCGCCGCGCACCGCACCGTCCCCTCCCGCTACGCCACGACCCGTCTCGTCCCGTCCCACCCCATCGCAACTTTGATCTCGCGCATCGACAGAATATTGAATATACTTTGAAGGTTATAATTACTCTTAGGTCTTCTTATCATGAAATTGAAACTAACCATTACATCCTTTACCGTTACAGCGATGAAGAACATCAGCTCATAGCTCAGTACTGCGCCTCACTGAACGGCGGAGGGGAGTCCGAAGAAGCTCCTCGCTCGCCTGTGCAAGTGGTCTCCATTATCCACCGCGAGCAGAGACACGAACTCGAGGCCATGATTAGGTACACTACACACATACACATGCGGTTAGGGCAATGCAGTTAAGCATTCCTTATCACTTTCAAAACATCTTTATTTATAGGGAACTGGAAGAAGAAAACGCAAGTCTCCAAGCGGAGTACGAGCGTCTGAAGGCTAAGCAGACTCCAGGCTCCACGCCCGAGGAGCAGCAGCACGGCGTCAGCGACAATAGCCGCAGCGGACCGGTAGACCAGGTCAGAGGAACTTATAATACAAATAATTTTGGCTTCTACAGGAGGGATGTTGATGTTGTGTCTGGCGCTACGTGACCGAACTTGGCGTAACGTGGCTTGACGTGACGTGACGTCACGCATGTGTTGTGACGTCTAAGCATACAAATACTCATTTAGAATATACTAAATTGGTGCTTGTGAACCTTTCTTGATCATAGCTCTACTAACCACGGTTCCAGTATAAAATAATGAACAGGTGGTCCCAAAACAGTCCTCAGAATCTAAATATAGGAATCACAAGTTGTACTTATTTATTATGACGAGCTCACGGCCCACCTGGTGTTAGCTGATCACTGGAATATACAGACAGTACAACGTGAATGCTGTCCTCTTAAGACAGGAGTTCAAGTTGTGTGTAGGGGTGTCCCGCCCTCTAATCCGCCATTCACTTAGCGTCGAATCGTCTCGCCATTGTTCATCAGCTTCCTCTTCTGTGATCACAACGCGCTGTTTGTTAGAGCCGCCATGAACTATGAGATGACTCTACGGCACCAACTGCGTTTATGACTATAGCTCGCCCGTGCATTCATCAGTCTTCACAGCACAGTGCATACGATGAATCGGAAATATATTTCAGGACATGATGGCCGAGGCTCGTCTTCTCCGTCAGCACAAGGGCCGGCTGGAGGCTCGCATGCACATTCTGGAGGAACACAACAGACAACTCGAAGCTCAGCTGCAGCGTCTACGCACCTTACTCGACGAGGTAGGCAGTCCAGTCCCTCTCAACCTCACCCAATCTCACCCAACCTCGCCGGTAAACTAGCACGATAAAATTAATAAGCTGCCACGTGGCAATATTCGCGATGCCCGAGGACTCGTTTGCCTTTCAATAAAAAACAAAACTAAACTGTGTAAGGAACTTGAATTGTATTTCATCACTGACGTACATGGACCTCTGCCAAGTCCCGCGCTGTCTGCATCCAATGGTTTTCCTTATATCACTGACATTGTTATAAACACTTCCAGCCGGCCCAGGGCTCGCCCCCAGCGCGCACCGGAACATTACAGACACGTTCGGTGACCGCTTCGCAGCTTGCAACTGATTCCCCAGCCAAAATGCACAATGGACTGTACCACGAATCACAAACAAGTATGTTCAGTAATGCTTTTAATGTTTTTAAGTTGAAATATTTAGATTAAGAACTCAAAGTTTCTTAGTATAAATTATAGTTTACTACTTTAAAGGTCTGATTTTTCTGTACCACTGAGTAGCGACAGAAAATCGCAGCGACTTGAGTGCTAATTAAAAACAATGGTAAACATCTGGTAACACTTATATGTCAGTTCAAATATAAAAAAGTAATGCTTTGAAATTCGTTTAAATAACGTCGGCCATTTTGTTGTAATGGCGTACAAGATGGCGGCGCTCGTTGGGCCGGCGCCGAGCGGCCCCCCCCGCCCCCGCACACCGTGCACTCCCTCATGCACTGCGCAGGTCAGCGGTGTCAATAATGTGTTCACACTTTTGTTTCGCTTTTTGTGCAATTGTTTTAGATTTTAAAAGATTTACGTTCAAATAACTCAAGCTTTTTAAAAAATCTAAATATAATTTGTGTTCAATGATTTCTCAATAATACAGTGGAATTGTCGAATTTTAACTAGTTTAATCATTTTGGCAATTACGATTCGTATTGTAGTAATAAGTAGTACTGTAGTAAATGCGATTCGTAGCTGTCCAAAGAAACGAAGCTTGTCACCACCTCCAAACAACGGATAATGCCGATCGGTCAAAACTCTGAACACTATGCTATCCGATTTTGCTTGAGATCCCTGTTCATATTGAGTGAATTCCTGTCAAAATATAAATTTGGCATTTAAAGAAAATTTCACGTACTTAAGTCATAAGTTGGGTGTTGTGAACTCAGCATTCAACTGAAGCCGTGTGAACTGATTAAACTACAATTGCGTATAAATCTAAAATTCATTGTAATCACAATTTCGGTTTTATGCTTCCTTCGTCTGTTTTTGAAATGTTGCCAGCACAAAAATATCACGATAAACTTTAAACCTTAAAATATTTAAATTTATATTTGCTAAAATATAATGCCAGATGTAACTTTGTTTATTTGAAATCTAGGCTTGTTTGCATGGTTGTTGCATGTGCAGAAACTTAATAGAATTAGTCATTAAATATTAATTATATCGTCATTCTCTTTGTTTTCTACTGCATTCAAAACAGGACGCATACCCTGAGGTAATCAACAATTTTTTTATTAAACATGGGATTTAATTATTCGACACTAGGTCCATGGTTTTCTTTACCTTTACTTATTTCGCGTTATCTTGGATTTTACGTGAGTTTTCTACCAGGCAGTGATGAGTGGATAGAACAAATGACTATATCTAATCCCAACCTATAAGGAACCTATCTATAACCGATATGGAACTCCAAACCCTAAGGCTGACTTAGTTACGATTTAAAATGTTTGAAAAATATGTTCTGTCTGTGTCGCAGCTGACTTATTCGAAACTGCGATCACTAATTTTAGTATATTATACGCAATATAAAATATAGCTTTTTGAGCGAGTTATTAAGTACATAATCTTAAAATGTTATGGATTCTAGCATTGAAAATTAGCTTCTTAATGAAACGCAGCGGCTTGGCTCTGCCCCTGGCATTGTTGAAGTCCATGGGCGACGGTAACCACTCACCATCAGGTGGGCCGTATGCTCGTCTGCCTACAAGGCAATAAAAAAAACCGCAAGATTCTGAAGACAAGGCATCTGTACTTATCGAAAAGTACAGCCAAAAAGTTCGGCAAATATTTCATAATTTGTTCATAATAATGCTTAAATTTGTTTACCCTTTTCAGATGACTTGGGCCGTGCCGTAGAAGAGCTCGTCTCGGTGATGTCCGAGGACTCCGGCACGCCGGGCAACGCGCCACCGCAGTACACGAACGGGAAACCGGCAAACAACGAATGAACGGCTCGAAAACGACGCGAACTTTACACGCGCACGGTGCTTTCAATATAATGTTGCTATATTCGAAGCAACCAAACTACCGCGCCCAACGTTCTGGCAACACTGAGCATAACCAAAGATTTATTCTACAATGGTGTTGCTTTATATAGATACCGTTTTAATTAATTTCTTGTTGGTCACAATTTCTTTTAATATTTACTAATTTTCGACTCATCACTAACAAATTGCACTGTACATTGACTGTCCTTAACTTTTATACAAAAGCTTTTTATAAAACATTCCACGCGTTTCCTAACCTGAGCTTTATGGCTTCCAGGGGATCACAAAAAAGTAGAAGCCTGTAAGTTGACAGCTATGTGGAACTAATACGAGATTTTAACTTGATTTGGTACAATATAATCCATAAATAGGCAGTCTCCTGATTAAACTAAGAAAACCATACCGTAGAAAGTTAGGACATTAAGAACGATTAAGAGATATAGAGAGTGCGGCTCTTTAACTGCATTACGGCATGGATATGTGTATTAAGTCCTACTAATGAACTAATTCATCAAATTAAAACTGAAATCAAACTTAAGATCGAACTATAACGAATCACTACCTATTTGATATTTTCTGAAAACACCACAAACTATAAATTGCGTAGTCCCATCAGTATCTTGTATCATCTGCCGTAAAATTAAAAGTTAAGTTTCAATGGAACATGTACCAAATCAAATTAGTTCACAGCAGTTGTTTGTTTTTTTTTAAATATTAACGATAATCGTATGCAACGCTTATTGTATAAATAAGGGCGCGCCATTGTTGCAGTACGTATCGTGATTGAGTCGAACTATCCGCCATTTCTGTTATTTTTTATTTGACGTGGCAACTCTTTCAGATTTTCTACTATTTTCGTTGTCCCCCCCTAAAGCTAGCGCCAGTGCTGCCAGAACACAGCAATCCAACGAAAAAGACAATGTAACGAGCATTTATATATTATATTCTATATATTTTAACAATAAAAATTGTACCGAAATGTTTTTGGTACTAAAATAATAATATTTTAAGAACATATCTTGTTAGTATTATACCTACTTACAATCTTTATTAATACATTCATATCACTGTTTGGATACTCTCATATCATTTTTGCTATGTATTGAAAATTACAGGCGCGTGTTTCGAAATCACGAAAATTTTTACGAAAATGCTTTTAACGATGTTACCAGATTGATGCAACTTTGTACTGTGGTATCACTTTTTCTACAATATTTAGTAAGCTTTACAGCTGTAATGATTTATACAACGGCCAGATGTTGCGATACCCGAAATGGCCTAAGTTTTAGAGAAAAAAAAATGTATTAAAAAAATTAAAGATGGACTTCACAAAGGTTGTCACGTGTCGAAGCTGTATCTGCGGCTGTAACTGTTCGGATTCGTTGAAGGTTTATAGTAGTGTAGTTCGTAGGCGAATTGTATGATTATCAATAATAAATATTAAAAATAAATTAAAACATGTAACCACGTGCATGTGTATGTTATCGATTTATTGTTAGATATTAAAACAAAATATTAATCGTGCGCTTTGATGCAAATTGTAATGATTGTTGGGGGCAGTGACTCGTCCGGAGTTATCGTCGTTCAAGTGTAGTTGTGAGGAGTGTAAAAGCAAAACTACTTTCATTCCACCATAACAACAGTTGCGTCAGGAGATCAATGCCTACAGCTAATGAGCAGTGAGAGCATAGCCGACATTGATATTAAACTCTTGCTAGTTTCCAACCGGTACGCAAATCTGCAAATTAGCTGACCCGCTTCCATCACAATGAATAAATACCCCATAATTCAATCATTCTGCGAAGTGTCTATGCTTTTATACGCCTGGCACTTGAACGAGCTGGTAGTAATCGAATATTAATTCTCCAGATAATCGTAGAACAATAGAGGACCCTTCTTAGAGATTATACTATCCAACCTTTTTCACTATGAAACGGCACACCGACACGTTTAGGATATATTCGGGATGAGATGATATTATCCCATCCCACATCGATGTACATGTGTCTAGGATGCTGCCTATCCTTTTTAGATAAGATATATTCAAAATGATGACTTTTATACGAATGTTAAGTGAAAACCTGTTAAAGCTAACTTTATAATTAAGGACTTCCGATATCCATATCAAATTATCGTTGTTTTCATTCGAGACGTCACGCTACATTCGTTATTTCGTAATGGCAACTTATTATCGGCTTTTTTTAATTTTAAGGGAATACAATTTTATTTTTCAAAAAAACTTTTTGATTTATGCGAACTACTAATAAATATATATAGTAACTAATATATTGTTAATAATTTTATTCTATTATCATTTAGATGTAGGTTTTTTTCTGTTTCTCAATATTAAAAAAAGTTTCCACGACTATAAATTTTACTTGTCGCATTTATTTTTATATTTTACTGTGTTTTATGATGTTTTAGATGTTAAATGAAATCCCAAATAAACATTCAGCATAGTAAAGGTTTTGTTTTAATTTTTAAATAAATCTCTCATCCTTCTCCCTGATTGCTCCACACGCGAGTGCTCTGAGAAATTGTTCGAAGGGATTCCACCATCCTTCCTACGAGACTGTCCATCACTGCAACAGATTACACCACCCATACTCAGAAGCAACCATTGTCCACAGCGCGTTTGAGTGGATTATCTCTCCAAACGACACCCGGATCTATAAGAAACTCCCCTTCTGAAAACGAGGTTTGAAAATCTTCGACATAAGCGACTTAAATACTGCTGATGTCCATGACCGATAAACATCTTAGCGATAGCCTCTTAAGATCAGGGAAGCCGTAAGCTTGTCTGTCTTCAAAACCAATCAACCGTAGTAGATACGTAAAAGACGTTTGACGACACGTGCTGCTAACGAAAAAATGAAAAATTTTGAAATGCTCGGACGTGAATAGGTAAAAAAATAAGAATACGTACATATTTATTAATAATTTATTCAACAGCTGTCATCTTAATTCATTAATAAAAACTTAAATCAATATACAATTACATTTGTAATCAATAAGAGAAAACTAAAAATGCAAAGGCAACGTTATGTAACTGAATCTAAAATACATCGTGTTTCAATAACAAGGTCTGTAGATAATAATTAGTTTCAGATATAGACTTATTTCTCTTCTATAACGCTGTATTTAGCTGTTAAGGCAAATTAATACGTTACAAACACTTAACATTTTTTTATTTTAATAATTTAGTTAACTTTTTTACAGGCTTAATGAACGAAATACAGAGAGGGTAGACAGATTTAAATCCTACCCGCAGTACACAGTCCGCCCGTAATCATGGCGTTTGTATTGTGAGGAAGCCAATACTATTTGTAAACAAGGATGCTTACAACAGTATGTGTGTTGCACAATCACAGTATTCGAATAAGGAAGACAACAATAACTGTTCCTATCATTTATACGGACACGTACGCCTTAAGTACACGAGTTATCTTAAAGCGATGCCTCCAAGGAACACTAACACAAAATTTTAAAATTTTCGTTTTTCACGCAAATTGCTTCACTATTTTAAAAGTATTACAAATTATTATTGATGGGGTTCGAAGCAAGAGTAAACCATAAATATATCTGCAATAATAAAGATTTTATAAATTTTTTTCGTTTAAACACTCCTCCTGTAAACCTACGAATTTGGAGTTAGCGTAGTGTTCATAGGAGGCATCGATCTTAAGATAAAGAAAATACCTTAGATGAAACAGACGCAGATTCAAACATAACTGTTTGATGTTCTATCTATGACTCCTGCAGTCTTTGTATCATGCTAAGAAAAAATTATTAATTAGTTTCGCGTTTGCAGCCAAGCCAATTTCGTAATCAACTGAAAGGTAGAGGAATATTTTCTCAAAAAACATTCGTTTTTAGGCAATTTTCAGTCATTTTTCATAAATCGAGATACGAAAACCACAGCATAATATATTCTGTTTTGGATTAAAATATGTTCTGTACAATATTTTTTTAAATAATTACTGCTGATATTACCGGACCTACCACGGTCTTCGATTTAAAACAAAGACAGTGGTACTAGCCTAAGAAACTATAACTGTTTGCCCTCAAAATTATCAGCATCAATATTGATGAAGAATTTTTTTACTATGAATTTACTACAATAATGAAAGATTTGGATTGTTCCGGATGAAAATACAAAAGTAAATTCTATGTGGAAAAAATCAAGTGAACATTATAAAATACTATTTGTGTTATGGTAATTGAAATTTGGTTTTATTTCTTTGGGGATCATTTGAACTACTACTATTTAACATTGAATGTAAAAACAGAACTAACATTAACAGTTTTCTATTACTACAATTTTTCAGTATATTGATTTTCCACTAGAAAAATAAATGTTCGAAAATAAAATAAGGCATATTAAGGAAGGATCGTTTTAGTCAATGTTTCAAGGCATAAGACAGAATAAACAAGAAAAATCCTTCTTTTTGTCAGTTTTTAAATCATAAGATTTATACACAAGTTAGTAACTACATCTCTGAATGTGTAATAGCTAATGCAGAACAATATTTTAGAACAGAATTACATTTAATAAAATCATACTCACTTTGGAGCACCCACCCATGTGATAAGTTGCTGTTATGTTCACAAAGAACTTATACTACTTAGATGTAGTCTACATCCCAATAATTTATCAGAAAACATAGTCACACTGAGTAACACTATGCTGATGAATGGTAATTATTTTCATAGAATTTATATTTAATGTAACACAAGTATTCTCTTAACATTATTTAAAAACAAATATTCTTCTTTAACTAAAAATCATGTAAATACATTTTATTCTATCATAAAAATAATATATTCTGCTATAAGTATTAGTAGTTGCATGTGCTAAGTTTTACATTCATTCAACATTTGATTCAAGAATTTTTGTTAAGTTTAATGAGTTCTGATTATATTGCCTACTCGCAAATTATATACTGGTACATTTTTAATGTAATTATTACCTAACACATACTTAGTGTTAATATTTTTTTCATAAACAGTTATCTAATGAATATGTTAACTTCACAGTTTTGTATTTCTTTATATTAATTAGGAGGTCACAGTTAAAATTCTATCTATGGTTAAATTTACTCTCAATAATAAACAAGTAACATCTCAATGTACTTTAGTCTTTTTGTATAGAGCTTATGAGCCTCATCCAAGCTCCTCCAGAGAATTATCCACAAACGAGCCTTTGTGTTATCCAAAGTCATGAATAATTATATTAAAACCCCCGATTTGAATTTAGACTGAGACAAAATAAAGTAATATAATAATAATTGATGTCTGCTAATTTATAATAAACTGAAAAGTTTTTATTTTGTTTTAACTATAATAGTTTCAATACGCAATTTAAATAATATTAAGCTATGACACCTAAAAATATGCCTATGCAACAAAAACAGTCAAACCTTCACAGCAGAACTAGTATTTGTATCTAAGCCATTCAAGGGAGCCGGTATATCAGTTCTAGGTCTTCTAAATAATAGAACATGGGGTTCCGGATTGTGCACCATAAAGTGGAGCCAGCCGGGACTCTGCTGAACACCAAGGTTTCGCCACTCTGTCTCTGTCATAAGATGGGATTTTGGCACCATGCGGGCTATATCCGGTGGTAAGATGACATGCCTGGAAATATTTTTTGGGGTTTCATAATTTATACAAACGTGGATTAATTATTTCACAATTACGAGACTACTATGACATGATGGTGGCGTAACAGATGGTGACGCTTGTATAAATGGTATGAATAACCAGATTTATCATAAATAATTATTAATAATTACACATTTACAACAGCTTAATTTTTACGTCAGCGTTTTAGTTTTACTAAAAAAGGATTGCACCCAGATTGCAAGGAGACGGTCACATGTTATTTACTTACACACAACTGATACGGCGTTCAATTAATTTCTTCAAACATTGTTTTATCCAAACTAAATATGTAGTGTTTTAGTTGTTGTTAAACCATTAAATTAAGGAGACATGAAAGAAATTCACATAAATATTTTACCTGTATTCGTAGACGTCATCTGTATATCTTTCCGAATATTGAATCTGGTCCACGGGCATTACTGTAGTTTTAATTGCGTTTAATAAAATTAATAATTTTCAATTGCGATAAGGGTTAGAGTAATTTTTTTAACCATACGGTTTGAATTTCAATCGTTTCGATTGAAATATACAATTAATACAATATCAGCTGAAATTCAATTGAATCTTTCAGCGAAACTTCAAGTTTGCTCTTTGAATAAAACACAGACAACGCAAAAGAAATGTCAGTTGTAAATAAATTCAAATGACAGTTTTCTTACAATTCCAGGCGAGCGCTCATTGTCAAGTTATTATTTTATTATTATTTAATCTGTTTTTAGGATTTTTTCGGCTCCGTACGCGTAACTATTTTGGCATTAGCCTTAACACTAAACATACCATAACGGGTCAAACGACCCATTTTGAACTTTTGCATTGAAAATTTAAGTATCATCTTATTCCTTTTGCACATTTGATTCATGACTTTTTCTTACCAATTAATCTACAGTTATTAAACTATTTTCTTTTTGTTTTGTTTATTTTGAGTAATGCCTGTCGTCGAGTATACCGCTTCTACCCACTATTGTAGAAATAGGTACCAGGAAGTGTTGTATGATTAGTGTTAATTATTTTTTTACTAGTGGTAGGACCTCTTGTGAGTCCGCACGGGTAGGTACCACCACCCCGCCTAATTTTCTGCCGTGAAGCAGTAATGCGTTTCGGTTTGAAGGGTGGGGCAGCCGTTGTAACTATACTGAGATCTTAGAACTTATATCTCAAGGTGGGCGACGGCATTTACGTTGTAGATGTCTATGGGCTCCAGTAACCACTTAACACCAGGTGGGCTGTGAGCTCAACCAATCATCTAAGCAAAAAAAAAAGAAGCTGCGAAAGTGCACAAAGGCAAAAGAAAGAAGGGTTCAAGAGTTTTTGTAAGCAGTCCTTGAACTCTCAACAATTTCCTACATTTTTAAGAGAGTTTTTTAAATTGCCTTTGTAAGCAAATACGACTCAACAGCGAGCCACCTTCGCTCATGGAAATTCACAATGCCAAAGGCACAGCTCAGCCGCTGCCTACTGATAAAAACGTTGCTATCCACACAGCCGAGGATAAACAGGAATGGCGCAGGATAATAGAGGAGAAAGTTGTTAGACGAGGCCACGACCCTCAGCAATGAGGATTATCGACGGAGGAGGACTGATAAAAAAATCTCCTCCACCCCAATCTGAAGAAGGATATGTTATATCACACGAAAGTATTTTAGAGGGAAGTTAATCCCAAGATCAGATGGCGAGTAGGTACCAAAAAATACTTTTGGAGATGCACTGTAGAGTGTGGATGAACGAAGTGGTGTAGGTAATATGGGTGAACTTGTGACAAGCGGTGCGACGATAAAAAGACAACGGAATAATCACAAACAAAGCACTCGCGATTGAAGGTACGTTATAAAATACAGATATAATTACAGTCCGTTGTAATTGGTCCCACCGAATTGGAATCGCGACCCGTTGAGAAGATCCGGCGAGAAACTCAGTAGGTTATGTTTTTTTCTCCGCTACCTAATTTTGGGTAGCCTAGGGGGCTATTTCAACAACTGACGGACCGGTAGGTGTGCTCACGGGCTCAACCAGAGAGAATAACAAACACTAACCGTAGCAAGAGCAGGGCTTCGCTGAATCTACCACCGGATCAGACTGAAACGCGAATCTACGGGCTACGTTACACCTCGAACTCTTCTTGTACCTACTGTAAAAACTGAGACCAGAAACTCTTGTCTCACGGTGGGTGGCGGCAGTTACGTGGTTGATGTCTGCGGGCTTCTGTTACCATTTAAAACCCGGTGGACCGTGAGCCCGGCTACCAATCTTGACAATAAAATATATTAGATTGAAATAAAGGCCAGGAACACGCGTAAAAAGATAAAATATACTTTTTTGATGTTATAACTGTTTTACATTTAACAAGTAAAATTCAAAACGGTGTTCGACTATGAGATCAATTAATTGGTATAGTTTCGGTGAAGTCCTAATTAGACGATAATTGAATTAGCAATCAAATTACACAGTTTAAACTAACATTTATCTGCGACACGATTTGAAAGATCTTAAATGGCTCTGCATCACTTCCATATGCATTTAAACTGATCATTTCACGATCGTAATTCCCCCCTCTAGTTAAACAGTTTACGCAAGGGATGTACGAGGCATATCCGAGCGCTTAACTATAGTTAAACTGTGGCGCATTATTCAATCACCAGACCCCAATAAGGAATGTTCGATCGTGGGACTGTATGCAGTAGCCATTCTTTCATANCATAAATGGCTCTGCATCACTTCCATATGCATTTAAACTGATCATTTCACGATCGTAATTCCCCCCTCTAGTTAAACAGTTTACGCAAGGGATGTACGAGGCATATCCGAGCGCTTAACTATAGTTAAACTGTGGCGCATTATTCAATCACCAGACCCCAATAAGGAATGTTCGATCGTGGGACTGTATGCAGTAGCCATTCTTTCATATTTATTATAAACTTTAAGTTTACTAACTGATGGTAGGACCTCTTGTGAGTTCGCACGGGTAGGTACCCTGTCTGTTTCTGCCGTGAAGCAGCAATGCGTTTCGGTTTGAAGGTAGGGGCAGCCGTTGTAACTATACTGATACCTTAGAACTCATATCACAAGGTAGATGGCGGCATTTACGTTGTAGATGTCAATGGGATCTGGTAATCATGTAACACAAAACAATAACAAAAAAAACAAAAATAAAGTTTTGGCACTAGTCAATTGTTACACATTACATTATTCATTGAACATTACACGTAATTATCATGTAGACTACTTAATTGAAGGCTTGTTGGTGAGATAATTACCAAAAATCAGTTTAACAGAACATAAAAAAAAATAAGTCTTAGAATATTGAGGCTGATGCCCAGGGGAGTATAAATATAAATATAAAAAGGAGAGTATGCGCTCATGTGCATCTTATACCTATATACTCAATATGACCACTGATGGTACCGGCAATGTCTGGCGGGGTTGCCAAGCTTAATATAAAAAGCTTATTATATATTTTATTATATTTTTCCACTACGAACGTAATGAACCTACGTTTTATATATATAAATTAAATAAGACTCGAATAGGACAAACAAATTTATAACTGTAGGAATATCCCAACGCTATGTACAAAGAATGGTCACCAATGATCTGTAATGGAGATCGTAGCCCGCTATATCCACATCAGTCCAGTCATCTAGTCCTCACGGCATCTGCTGGTTGTAAACATGAGTGAGATCACGTTGGACTTCCTCCAGGCTCTGCTCAAAGATGAATATCCTGATGTCATTCTTCGTTCTTTCGAGGTGCGTATTTTATGAGGAACGAAACTATTTTGGCTGTAAAAAAATCGAAATAACTAAAAATCATGCTAATCCTTCTAAAGGCTTCAAAAAAAGAAGGCTTGCCAGAATTGCGTACACCATTTTTTGCATAAGCAACACGGGTACCTACGTATTGTAGTCCTTACTGGCAAACGAATCCAAAACTCAAGTTATATTTAAAAGAAAAGACCGGCAATAAACAGTACCGATATTTAAATGTGACCGTCTAAATAAAAAGAGGGACACTCAAATTGAATTGAATACGGACGTTGAGTACCTATGATCCAAACATCAACGAATTAATATTCTGATCATTCAACAATGAACAAATAAGTCAAATATCTACTAACTCAACCGAGTTTACTGATGGTAGGTCCTCTTGTGAGTCCGCGCGGGTAGATTCCACCACCTCGCCTATTTCTGCCGTGAAGCAGTAATGCGTTTCGGTTTGAAGGGCGGGGCAGCCGTTGTAACTATATTTGAGACTTTAGAACTTATATCTCAAGGGGGGTGGCGTGTTAACGTCGTAGATGTCTATGGGCTCCAGTAACCACTTAACACCAGGTGGGCTGTGAGCACGTCCACACATAAAAGCAATAAAAAAAATATTAGAAATTCTATTGATCTATTTTGTAAACTGTCGATATTTTAATTTTATTTTCGCTACCTTATCTTTAATAGTCTAAGGGCTTATTCCAACTACCACAAAGCCGTTTTTTTATTCCCGTACATACCGTCACTTATAATACGACTTATAATTATAACAATAGCTTTCACATATTTACTAAAATTAAAACTAAAAGTCTAAAAAATAAGCTAAAATTATTTGAGAAATAGTATACCTACTTAGTAGAACGAAAATTCGATTCAAGTCAAATACCTACGTAACTACTGAATTTGAATAGTGTAAAATTAAATATAACCTATGAGTTAGACTATTTAATTGTTCAAAGCCAACATTTGATATACCTATTTTATGAGAACACTATTAATATTATGTACCAGGAACAGATACCAAAGAGCTTTGTTCCGCTCTAAATAGTACCTACTCGATGTTAATTTACTTTTCAAATAACATGATTGTGTCCATCAAATATGTCTACATGATGTTTATCAAAAATATTTTTAATACGCTTTTATTAGCTTCAGACGTATGTTAGTATGTAACGGAATCTTTGAACAAGATTTCGACCCCCTTCAAAACGATTAATTCGAAATTTGGCATAACAAAATACGCTTTTATAGAGGGGTGCATGGTATCAGTAGTTATAAATATTTTATGAACAGATATGAGTAGAAGGGTTATTTTGATAATATCCTGAAAAGCAACCCACGGTTTTTTTACAATAAAATTATTATTTCTTCTATTATTATTAAATCAAATTTATTAAATTTATTTTCTATTTTTTAGTTGGATTTTCTATAAAAGCGTAATGTGTTATTTTTTTTAAACTACTTTTGTTAATACGTTGTTAACGTATTTTAACGCCATCTCGTAAAGTTATAGTGTACTACGTCCGGTTGCAATAATATAAGTACCTTTGAAATTTACTAGATGGCGTGCGGAACAAGTATTTTGAGAAGATTCACAGATTATTAAAAAAACTTAACCTAAAATTTTACTTAAATAGATAAAAAAAATTATCTATCTATATTTATTTAGATAATCTTTTTTTATTCAGTATGATTTATTTTAATTAATACGTATAATTTAAATTAATATTTTACTAAATTTAACTGATATAGATAGGCCATTTTCGAAATGTACGAAATTTATTCGTGCGCTGTTTCAATTATTGTTCGCCCAGTGATCGAAATCCGACCATTCAGACTAAGATTTTTATTCATTTTATGTTCTTCCGGTATGGTATTGGTAGCTCAAAAAAGAATTTTATTCTTTCGCAGAATATATTATATGATATATTATATAATTATATGACTTAAAAAAAAGAAGCTGGTGATTCATCCTTTCTCAATAACAATAATTTAATGGGGTTGAAACTGTGGGGCTCTTCCCGTAAATTACACTTGTGCGTAAATTAAACTTTATCAAAATCACAAAACACTGTAAAATACCTTTAAATTTAATTATATAGCGTTATGTAGTTGATTAAAAATAATAATATGACAACTAACAATACATGCTGGGAATTTTCTTTATTTAGTTTGTCGTCAACAGATGTCGCTGCACGTAAATTGAACAATTTCTGAATCGCGATGACGAGATGCTACACAGTTGATAGACGTCCTCGTGCTTCCCTTGTCTAAGCATACTTACCTGGCGTAGGGGATACCGTGATCAATTAGGCGGTTCCCCCAGGGCGAGGCCGCTACATTGCACTGCGTAGCGGTTGACCCTTGCGATTATTCCTAATGCGAATAACTCGGACGCGTAATTTTTGGTAGTGGGGACTGCGTACGCGCTGTCCCCCCAATTAAACCACAATCAATTATCAAATAAAATTAGTCCGTTAGTAGTAATGTTGTCAGTCAACTACTATTTATTTTTCACACTTCTCTTCTATACATTATATTTTAAAGAGGAAAAATTTGTTTGTATTGAATAGGCTCCAAATTCCAAAACTAACTACTGACCGATTTGAAATTGAAAAATTTTTTCAGTGTTTGGAAGTAGACTTGCGCAAAACATCACTTGCCAATGTATGTGATATGACATCACTTTTACAGACAGGTGATATTACTCGAAAACATTACACATCACTCTTAACATTACTCGGTGCGTTCAATAGATACTGTGACGACGAGTACATTGTATCTATACACCCGAATCATTACTTAAGTGATGTGTTGAACACATCACTTAAGTAATGATTCGGGTGTGTCATTACAGTAGTGTATTACAATACAAAGTATGAACTTTGTATTGTAATACACTGTTATATTACTTGACAGAGATTGACTTACTTAATAATATAATAATTTTATTTTTTACTTAATATAATTTATTGTGGGATGAACGGATTTCATATGGCGACTTAGACTGCAAATTGAGCTCGACAATAATGTTAATATACGAGAGCAGTAGATGCATTGTTTCGGCGCGATATCCTCAAAGTGCATCCAAGGAGGACTGTACTTTCATTTAGACGCCGTTCTTTCTTTCACTTATTAAACACGCATTAAAACAAATAATAAAACTATCTTCATACAAGTGCTTAAGTAATTCAAATACAAAAATTAATATGAAATATTACTAAAGAATTACGAGCGACTAGCGATTTTACAAAAGTTGCAAATTAAAAATTAAATAACTACTTGCGGGGAACTACTGGCTGGCCGCATGAAAAATATAAACACAAATACCTATATTAAAATTCAGACGTACCATAGGTATAAAAATGTACCTAGCGGCCAGGGCATACGGTTCAAAATCACTAGGAATATTTCCGTGTCGCTTGCTCATTTATTTTGGTCGATCGGTCTGTCTCGCTCGCTCGGTTCCGTTCGTGTAATAAGCAACATTACACGACAAAGAAAGAAACATGTTGGGTGATAGTGTGATGTTTGTTTCCTTCGCGTAATGTGTGATGTTGCATTACATCGTAGAGTAATATTACCCGAGTAATATCACTCGCATTACTTACACATGTCTATTTTAGACAATGATTGGTAAATCAGAAAAACGAATTATTGACTTTGTATTATATTGGCAGTCACAAAACTCTTCGGAACGACATCTTAGATAAATAACAGGTTAACTATTAACCTTTATTTAATGCAGGTTTTGAACCGTCTTCTTTGAAGGAGACGATTATATTCAAATAAATCTGTATTGACATATCAATAAAATTTTTTTGTCCAAATGTACAGATTGCCACCTTTGATAATAGACGACTCATTTTAAAGAGGAAAGATTTGTTTGTATTGAATACTGAATAGGCTCCAAAACTAACTACTGACCGATTTGAAATTGAAAATTTTTTTCAGTGTTTGGAAGTTACACTATTCCCGAGTGACCTAGGCTATTCTTTAAAAAAAAAAAAATTGTTGTCGTGGGACACCAGGTAGAAACGAAGTTCCTTCGGCTAATGTAGAATCGACACAATTTGCAAAAAAAAAACGCGCTCAATTTTATGTAGGGTTTCTTGATTTTTCTCTTAAATTTTGCTGATTAGTTTTTATTTAAGTACAGAAAAGTATTTAGGAAATTCAGTATTTTAGGAAATAATAAATTACGTAAAATAAAAAAATATCGTAATTCAAATTATCAATTAAAATAGCAAAATATGTCTCTTTATTTTTGTTTGACAACATAAAATTACTTAATCTATTCTCAATTTGACCACAGACGTCAAGAACAAAAGATTGACAATAAATGAATAGTATGCATGCGTGTGTGCGTCAAATACATGGTAGTGTGGGTAATGTTTTTTTAATTGATTTAATGTATTTTTTATGCATAATTTAAAAAAATATTAACATTCTGCACTCCTTCTCTATATTCTCTATAAGTGTGGGTTTCATACTTCTCCGTCCGCGCAATTTTCGTAAAAACGGATACAAAGTTTTTCCTTCACGTATTAATATATAGATAATAATATTATAAATACGAAAGTAACTCTGTGCGTTACGTTTTTAACGTCTGATTATAAGGAAATTTGGTATGGAAATAGTCTGAGCGCTGGGCACAACACAGGCTATTTCCATCCCACTGTTGAACAGGGGACTTGAAACACGCGATATAAAGTGTATTCCGCGCTGTTGAAGCTGTGAGTGAAACGGCTAATATGATACAATCGAATTCTAAGTCGTCGTGGCCTAAAGGATAAGACGCCCGGTGCATTCGTATCGTAGCAATGCATCGGTGTTCGAATCCCGCCGGCAGGTACCAATTTTTTGAAGTTCCCTATGTATACGTACTTAACAAATGTTCACGATTGACTTCCACGGAGAAGGAATAACATCGTGTAATAAAAATTAAACCCGCAAAATTATAATTTGCGTAATTACTGATGGTAGGACCTCTTGTAAGTCCGCACGAGTAGGTACCACCACCACCACCACCACCCTGCCTATTTCTGCCGTAAAGTAATGCGTTACGGTTTGAAGGGCAGGGCAACCGCTATACTGTAAGAACTGAGACTTAGAACTCATGTCTCAAGGTGAATGTCGGCATTTACATTGTAGATGTCTATGGCCTCCACTAACCACTTAACACCAGGTAGGCCGCGAGCTCGTCCATCCATCGAAGCAATTTTTTTTTTTTTAAATACATAATCTTGCGCGGGCATCCCATGACCACGAGGGTTGTAAATAAAATTAATTGTTACCAGGGAGCTCCCGGCTCGAAAAGAGGCGACAACTACACTTCGATGGTCTACAGGATCACTTTGAAAGGAATCCAAAATCGGGTCGAACCGGACGGATCCTGCGAGACCGAAACACCATGGGAGGGGTCCGTAATCTACAAAAGACTACCCGAGAGCACCACGAGGAGGGAAGCGTTCAAAAGCGACGAATTATTTTGCAACGAAATCGCGTTTTACAACAAGATCTGGCCGGCGCTATTCGAGTTTCAGAATCGATGGGGGATCGAGGAGCCATTCAAATCCGTACCTAAATGCTATTTAGCTAGGGATAACTGCGTTTTGCTGAAGGATCTGAAACAGTTCGGCTTCGTGATGCCCGATCGGAAAGTTGGATTGAGCGTGGACCAAACCTACTTCGTTCTGAGACATTTAGCGCACTTCCACGCTTTGTCATTGGCCATGAAGGGCCACGATCCGGAGGCTTTTCACGAGCTTTGGAATTCTAGGGATGGAATTTCTGAAGGTGCGTTTGAAATATTTATATTCAGGTTCAACTTTTTTCTTTCTCATCGAACCGAACCTCATCTTACAAGGTCCCCGCGACTGGGAAACCGTGGGCCCAATGATGTTTTCAAGACCCTACCCACTAAACAAGTCCCCTGCACTCTTCGCCCAAGCGTCCGATCCCCTCCGAGGTCAGAACCCGAATGAGGTAAGGGGATTACCGCGGTCAACACTACAACCAGACGGCATTCAGGTTCTCCTACGGATACCCAGTCGAGGGGGTAATATACCGGGTTATGTCGAAACCTACGGGTGGTTAAAAGCGTTCTTAACTGCACATTGCCAACCAAGGAGGCAAAGAGATACAAGCTGCGTTTGAAGAAGGACACGCAACAAGGTCATGGTTGATACAAGTGGTATCCCTCACCAAAAAACATTAAAAATATATTACTAAGAGACGTATTCTAGCGTGGGATAGTAAAACACTCAAATCGAATAGAGCAATATGAAGATTCCAATTCAACTGCAGACATCTATTTCTACCATCAGTGCATTACCTTCACCATATTTCTTTTCCAGTGTTCTTCGTCTCCGAAAACGACGATTACTACCGAAACTACTACCACGAGGCCATCCAGAATGCCATAGCCATGGTGGACCAAGAGCTCCAGGGTACAGACTCTAAGGACCAATATCTGGACAGGTTCAAGGAATTTTGCAGCGAGGAGACTTTCTTTAAAACCATGGTGGAACTGGTCGAGCCTTGCGAACCTCTGGGCGTGATATGCCACGGAGACTGTTGGACTAACAACTTTCTCTTTCGATATGAAAATGAGAATATTGCGGAGGTGAGACCCCCTGTTTTAAGGTCTCAGTGTAGTTACAACGGCTGCCCCACCCTTCAAACCGAAACGCATTACTGCTTCACGGCAGAAATAGGCGGGGTGGTGGTACCTACCCGCGCGGACTCACAAGAGGTCCTACCACCAGTAACGATCTCTGAAAGTTAAATTTATGAAAGTCTCATTAATTTTCCGTATGAACAGATGTGCATCGTTGACTTCCAACTGGTTCGTTACGCGTCTCCAGCGTTGGACCTGGTATACATAATGTACCTGTGTCTGGAGCGACAGCAGCGAGCACTCCACCTGACCCCCCTGCTGCGGTACTACGCCGACCAGCTGTTCTGCAGGACAGCGGAGCTCAGTGACGGGGGTGTGGTGTGCGGGGGCGTTACCAGTGACGTGCTTTTTCAGATGTATGTAGTTAAGCTCTCAGCTTTAAGCGTGCTCATCGGGAATTTGCCAACTGAGTTCCTCGCCGAATCTTCGCAGTGGGTCGCCTTTCCGATCCGGTGGTAGATTCTGCGAAGCACTCCTCTTGCTAGGGCCAGTGTTAGCAATACCTCCTGGTTTGAGCCCCGAGAGCTCAGCTACACGTTAGAATAACGCTGATATAGCCTCTCAAGGCTATCAGCATAGGTAGGAAAAAAAAAGGAATTAATCTTATTTAATTATTGCATAAACTTCTGAACTCACGGCCTGTCTGTTAAATTTCCACTATAGCCCATAGACATCTTAAGGTGCATGCCGTCATCAACTTGAGACATGAGCTCAAAGTCTCAAAAGTCTGTCTGATTTATTTGTCGTGTATTTTTCACTCGCGCACTAGTAATGAGTTCCAGTTTGAAAAGCAGCCATTAAACTGTACTGTTTAGATCTTATAGCTTTGGGTGGATTGCTACATTAGACCTGTGAATCGGCAGTAAATTTACAAACCGGGTAAACAGTTGACAGTAGTCGGACCCGGTCTGTCCATTTGGTACAATAACAGCAAGAAATTAACTTGCGACTGATCTGATCGTCGTCCTTCGGAACAGGCTCCACAAGGACTTCAGACAGAAAAGTCGCTTCGGTCTCGGCATAGCGCTGGACATGTACCCCATCACGACGTGCGACAGTGACGAGGCGCCCAACCTCTACTCAGCCGAGGTGAGTGGACAACAACTCTCCATCCCCGCTCGGATGCTTCTTTTAATTTTATTGCTCTTGTAAGTAGACGAGCATACGGCCCACCTGATGGTGAGTGGTTACCGTCGCCTATGGACGTCAGCAATGCCAGGGACAAACTAAGCCGCTGCCTATCTTTGTTAATAGTAAACAAGTGTTGGTTAATGGGCTCTGTAGACTTTATCACATTGCCAACACTAATTCAAAGCTCCATCATAGGTAGGTACCACCACCCTACCTATTTCTGCCGTGAATAACGGTTTTTTTTATCGTCATATTTGAATTTGTCCGGCGATGTAATCCACACATATCTGATTATAAATTTCATATAGTAGCATCTTCCTTCCTTAAGCCTGCTATATTCGAAGGCTATCTACAGTGTAAGCGACATTTATGCAAATTTCCAGTAGAGCTATTTAAAGTTTAGAATTTGGAAAAAAATATCCAAACAAAAAATCTTCTTCAGCCATTTGAATGGAGTAATTAAGTTCAATTGAAAATATCGAACTGTTGATGCTAATCTATCTATCTATATATATAAAAATGAATTGCTGTTCGTTAGACTCGCTAAAACTCGAAAACGGCTGGACCGATTTGGCTAATTTTGGTCTTGAATTATTTGTGGAAGTCCAGGGAAGGTTTAAAAGGTAGATAAATATGAAAATGCTTAGAATTAAATAAAAATAACTATTTTGTTTTTCCTTTGATGTGCTCTCCATTGGACGGATTCTTTTTCTTGTTTTAAGTTTATTTTACACCAAAGTTTAGGTTTTTTATTTATCGATTGAGGCATTACGAAGTCTGCTGGGTCAGCTATTACTAAATAAAACGCACCTTTAGTTATATAGATAAATGTCGCGTGTTAAGCGAGATGTCGCTTTAACCAATTAGCCTTCACCCCTCGATATGTTGTTGGCAGGACTCCGCCGCGTGTTCCCAGGGCTCCGAGCCGGCGCCGGGCGCGCGTCCCGTGCGGACCTCCAGCGCGGCTTGCCGGAGAAAGATGACCGATCTGGTCAAAGAATTAGTCGACCAAGGTCTTTTGTAAACTATACAAAACATGATTTTAATCTCTAGTAAAATAAACCGTGGTATTTTATTTTTAATTCATGTTTGAAGCGAAACTTGAAATGAATTTTACCTGCAGCAGATTCGTTACGGCTAGAGAGAAAAGATATAATTTAGGACAAGCGAGAGTGAGAAAATAGACAGAGCGTCTCGCGACCACTCGACCGTAGAGAGAGGGAAATCACAAAGCAAGCTAGATCGTTTCTCTTATACACAGTATTCCCTATTACAAAAGAAATTTTATTTAAGGATGAAAAATGAAGAAAACCACGGTAGTACAGACCGCAAAAGAAGTTTCCCTTCTTTCACGTGCACCAAGTCGCACGCTCACCGTTTTTTCTGTAGTATTGAGAGAGTTTGAAGATATTTAGATATTTTTTTATATGAGTGGACGAGCTTGCGACGCATTGAACCACTGAACTTACAATTGAGACATGAGATCGAAGTTTTTTTTATTACTTTTGTAGACAGACGAGCATACGACCCACCTGATGGTAAGTGGTCACCGTCGCTCATGGACGTTAGCAATGCCAGGGACAGAGCCAAGCCGCTGCTTTAATTGCACTGCCGCAACTGACTATGCCGACTGCCTCACGACGTAAATAGTCAAAATACAAGACACCCTACCACCAGCCACCAGCTAATGACGTTCCCTCCTCGTGACGTCGCTGGCGGCACACTCTTGGGGAGGCGGAAAGAAATACGAGTCTCTTTGGATACATAATTTTATTGTATTCTCTTTTAGTACATAAACACGTACAATGAAAACAACTGTGTTATAATATACTTAATTTAATTGATATTCCCTTTATTTATATAAAATTTATTTGTGACAATAATATAAGCTCTCATTATAGAACTATTCAGATCATAATAATATAAATAAATGTATTTAATGATAATACTTAAATTAGTAGATAATTCAATAAAAAAATGAATGACTTCAATTATTTGGAAGTTTATTGAAATGTAAAGAAATTTTCAAATAAATTATATGAAGTTTTCGCTGAGAAACTTTTTTATTTTGTTTTAGGACATGATTCTCTTGGTTTTTCTGTTTTGAAATATAGCGGGTTTTTTTTTTCAATCTTTTATTATAGCAATCGACAGACCTATCGTTGTCCTTTTACACCTATTCCAATCGAGTAGGTAGGATAAGGACAACTGCTCCAACGAGACGCCGAGAACGTCGCGTGATTGGTCAATTCAAATTTGTAAATTCGAATCTTTTCTGACAGTTGTTTTCAAGATGGAGTTATTATAAATTCCCCTGAAAATCTCTTTCACAATTTCAAATGGCTTCCCAAAGAAATAACCTTTTTAATTTTAATACCCGTACAAATTCGTGGCACTTTTCTCGTTTTTTTTTTTTTTTTTTTTATTAAATTAAATACGTACACGTAATAAAATAAAATAGTAAAGTACGGGTCCTATGCCAGATCTTAAAATTAAATACAAAACTTACACAGTAATTCAGTCATTGAAAACTTCAGATTGTGTTGAGATTCTAACGCGTTTTACATCTGAAATTTCCAATAATATATTTATGTATATAAACCTTTAAGTCAAAGCTGCCAACTGTCAGTTAAAATTACATTAGGCGGTGTACGCGCACAACACATTCTGATACCTGAAATTTTATTGATCGAATAACTATAGTTAACTAGAGGTCCCACAGTAGTCGAAATTCGACTATAATTAATTGGAATTGTAAGTTTGTACTCATACTATAATCACAAATTTCACCAAGGCTACACTAGGTATAAAAAAATATTAATAAAGACAAACAATATTTAATCTATTCTCAATTTGACAACAGACGTCAAGAACAAAAGTTTGACAATAAATAGTATGCATTCGTGTGTGCGTCAAATACATGGTAAGTGGTGTGTGTAGTGTTTTTTTTATTGATTTAATGTATCTTTATGCATTACTTAAAAAAAAAAATTAGCATTGTGCACTTCTTCTCTATATTCTCTATAAGTGTGGAAAATTTCCTATTCCTCCGTCCGCGCAATTTTCGTAAAAAGGGATACAAAGTTTTTGCTTCACGTATTAATAACTATAGTTAATACCGCGTACACTACATTGAACTTTTTTTCTATATTGAACTGCCTCGAGTTTTACAACGCTGTTTTTGTACTGTCATTAAAGAAAGATCTTTGGCGGGAATTTGAACGTTTCTTCAGCTCTCGATCGCAGTTTTCGAATCATAATGGCGAATTATTGACCGTTAAGTGTTTAAAAAAATTCAGAAAATGGCTGAATTTTATAGGTTTTATTAAATGAACACAGGCTAAAAGGTCGAGTAGCCGACGGCCTTAAACAAAAGTAGGATGAAATGAGTTAGTGACAATGATGAAATGAGTTAGTGTTGCCGCGTGTCGAATCTAATGTAATTATTTACCTTAAAAATTGGAATGATACGAAGTTGGCAACCTTTCAATAAAATTATTAGTCGATTATTCTAAAATTCAAATCTTCTTCGTATAAAAGATCCACTCGATCTTTATATGCACCTTGTAAATTATATTTGTGAGTACAGATGTTTGTTAAGCACCAGCTTTATCAATGGAAATGTATTTATATATTTATCTCCATTCGCTTTAGAATTATATATTGGCGTCATGCGATAATCACATGACTATATTTTTGTCTTTTTTTTTAAAATAATCATGTATATATTCCTTTTTAATATATAGACTCCTGTGGCATATCAGATGTATTTTTGCCTTTTGATTGTTCGTTCGATCGACTTGAAACATGTTACCCCAAATCTCCAGTCGTGTTGTTTATTTGACACTGGCTCTAATAACCTGTTGCGGCGTCAGACTCCCTCTTCCTTTTGAGGCTTGGGTCGGTCTCATGAACCCTGATGTCTTAGCTGCAGTTTTCAGAGGAGGTCTAGCAGCGCCTACGGAACTGCCGCTGGAAGAAGAACGGGAAGCCGGCATTCTTGGTATCGGCTTCGGTATTGGCTTAGGAGCTGGCTTGACTGGCGCTGGAGCCTTCTTCACGGTAGCCACTGATACAGAACTGTTCAAGGAACTTCTGGAACTCCTCAATGATGTTCTGGAAGTGGACCTTTCAACCCTCAATGAGCTGGTTCGTTTAGGTACTGCGCGCTTCGGATCGATGGGAGTTCTTGGAGGGACTTTCATGTCTTTGGTGGGCACTTTCTTTGGGATCACAGGAAGTTTCGTGATCTTGGGGACGGGAGAGTCACACTCTACGTTGCATCCTGATGAGGCTCCCTGAGACGCGCTCTCCGAGTTCAGGCTTTGAGTTTCTTCAAAACCTTCATCATTTAATTCGTGTTCGCTTTTGACTTTTGGTATTTTGGGAGATGTGGTCCTTTCATTCGCTTTCTCTACTCTGGAACCCACAGTTTTTCTGTACGCGTTCCTAGACCATACGCCCGTCGGACTTTCTGTTGGAGACTTGAGTTCTCTTATCGCTTTCTGGACATCCTCCTGGTTTATTGAAGTCTGCCGCCTCATCCTCGAATACGGTTTGGTTTCTTTGGTAGCAGTTTTCTCCGTACTGTGACTTTTGAGTTTGTCTTGCCAGCGTTTCAGTCTGCTCTCCTTCTCATCTTTTACCATTTCTACTGGTTTTGGCATGGGAGATGCTTCCACGGGATAGGAGGTTTGCACCTCAAGTTTGGATGGCCGCATGAGTTGAGTTTCGGCGACTAATTCGGAGGGCTCAGGCTTTTTCTCGTCCTCAGGAGAACTGGAGTCAGGATTCCTCTTGTATCTCCTCGTTCTTCTTGCTGCCGAAAATCTATCGAACTGTCCGTCTCCCAAGATTTCTTGGCAAAGGTCTCTCATCTCTGCTGTGGCTTTCTCGTTGAGGTTTTTCGTTGGTAGTGACGTCTGGAACTTCCGGCATGGCTCTTTCTCTGGAGGTGGGTTGAAGAATTTTCTTTGAACTGGTGGAGTTTCTATATTGTCTGAATCTATTTCAATTTTATCATTCTTTTCTGCTATTTCTGGTTTTGCATCTTTCACTGTGGTGATAGTGATGTCGGGTAGCTTTCGTTTCTCTTCCTCGGTGATGGAGACCAGAGGTTGCGGCGACTCTATCTGCTGTCTAGACCTCTGTCGTCTCAGTCTTCGAACTTCTTCGTTCTCTTCTATTTTCCTCCACGGTATCCGCGTGTCCTTCGTTTGAGGCTGAACATCTGTAATGTTATTAGGTAGTTCTTTCATTAAAATGTTCTTATTAATGACTAGTGCTCGATCCGGCTCCGCTCGGGTCTTTAGCAAAAATTTTAACGATATTTGACGTTGTATTATTTTCTTAAATAAAATAACACTTATTGCGGCATAACTATAATATTTGGACATATGCTGTCGCGACAATTTTTGTAAATAATAATGTGTTCTACAAAGTCGTAGTACATTATTTTATTCTATTATGAATAGTTTTCGCAGGGCACGCGATCTAAAGAATATTTTAGGTATTTTAAATCTTTACACCTTGGGTTACATTATTGGAGTTTTAGTAAGGTACCCTATTTTTTTTCAAAAAGATGTCACTTGGGGATAGTGTAGCTTCCAAACAGTGAAAGAATTTTTCAAATCGGTTCAGTAGTTTCGGAGCCTGTGCAATACAAACAAA
Organism: Bombyx mandarina; assembly: GCF_003987935.1. Next base: position 50,915 of record NW_021011695.1, on the reverse strand, counting down.
CAAACAAACAAATCTGTTCTCTTTATAATATTAGTATAGACTAGCGACCCGCCCTCGCTTCGATTCGGAAACATTACATTTTGCTATTGTTGTACCGTGAGTGACACCGCGGGGCAAAGCTAGTCTAAAAAAAAGTAGGCTTAGTTACTCCTTATATCATCAGCTACCTATCAGTGAAAGTATCGTCAAAATCGGTCCAGCCATTCCAGAGATTAGCCGGAACAAACAGACAGACAAAAATTGTAAAAAATGTTATTTTGGTGTATGTACCGTATATATGCATGTAGCAAAAAGCGGTTATTTCAATATTACAAACAGACACTCCAATTTCATTTATATTTATAGATTAAAGTACTTTGAACAAACGTTTAACTAGGTGAAGAAGTGTGAAGTCTAAGACCAAGTGAAGGATGCAGTGCTGTGAGTGTTAGGGCCTACCTTCGACGGCCTCGATGGCGCTGACGACGTCGGTGCGCAGCGCGCGGCGCAGGTCGGCCCGCGCCCCCTCCGGTAGAGCCTCCAGGGTGCCGCTCTCTGACAGACACAAACAACCTCCGTATTAACCCCCGACCAGAGACACTCGGTAACTTAATGCGGTAGCTCGGAGGTGACCCTCAATTACCAATAGATTTATTACAGTAAACTGGTGGTAGGACCTCTTGTGAGTCCGCACGGGTAGGTACCCCGCCTATTTCACCCGTGAAGCAGTAATGCGTTTCGATTTGAAGGGTGGGGCAGCCGTTGTAACTATACTGAGACTTTAGAACTACTATCTCTATCACTAAGTTAAGTGGCGGCATTTACTTTTTAGATGTCTATGGGCTCCGGTAACCACTTAACACCAGGTGGGCCGTGAGCTCGTCCACCCATCAATAAAACAAAAAAAATATATAATGAAGCTTGTTATGTCGTCCTTAAAGCTGTTAGTAGCCTAAATTACTGTGGGAGCACACACCGGAGTCGTTTTCCAAGGACCGTCTGTTAGCCTGCAGCCGTCTCGCTCGCTCACGTAGATCCGCATCTTTCTTCTCCTCTTGACTGTTCGCTCTCAACCACGACTCTATCTTCTGTCTCCATTCCCTGAGAAGAAGAAGCAATAACCATTTGCTAAATTTTTATCTGTTGAAATCCATTTTGCTTTATTGTACAATTCAATAAGTAGTGAATGGTAAAAGAGATCTCTTACTAAGAGAGATGTACTTAGAATTTTGATTGTATGCATTAAATTTAGTATGTAGCGGAATCTTTGAACATGATTTTGACCCCCTTCAAAATGTCAGATTAACTCGAAATTTGGTATACTTATTGAGGACCGATGACAATTCAATATTAAAAAAAATAATTGAAAAAATTAAAATTCAACTAAAAAATGAAAATAAATAATAGTTTAAAAAAACTAACAAAATATCTACGCTTTTATAGAAAATCCTACTAAAAAATAGAAAATAAATTTGATTTAAAAATAGTGTAAGAAAAAATGATTTTATTGAAAAAAAGCGTGGGGTAAAATTTATTTTCTATTTTTCAGTTGCATTTTCTATAAAAGCGTAGGTATTTTGTTAGTTTTTTTAAACTATTATTTATTTTACTTGTTTAATGACATAAGAAGGCAACTCTTGTGTTGGGACTCCTACTAGACTGAGGCATCATTACTGTCTTCATAATATCAGGTCAGTGTTTGTAGAGGGTGGTACATACTTCGGCTTGGTGAGGGGTTCGGGCGCGGGGGGCGCGGCGGGGGCAGACGTAGGGGGGACCGCGGGGGGCTCCCGCTCGCGCTCGGCGGGGAGCTCCAGGCGCCCACGGACCGCACCACGCCGGGACCACGACCGGTCTGGAAATATATCTAATATATAGAACAAGTAATAAACAATAACGATCCGATGCTTTTAAATGCTTGAACTGAATATGGCCAAGGTATGGTTGGAGCTGAACAATTCTCAATAATATGACGTAACTTTAATATGAATTTGGGTTTTGACTGTAACTCTATCAGTTTGTCCTTTTTATTTATATCGCAATTCATACTAGAAACTTCGACCTAATGTATTATTAATATTAAGCATTTCCCGGTATTTACTTTGAGGTCCGATTCCCAATTACCATCGGACACCCACGCGTCCCTGACCCATGGTTCTAACATTTATGATCAGGTGAGCTGTTGGATCGTATAACTAAAATAAAGTAACACGTCTAAATATTTTCAAAGTACCAGGTTGACATAAATGTGAGGAGCTTTGAATTCGTTCTTCCACTAAGTACTACCAACCTTTACAAACCAAAATATTCTAGTGCTAATTCAAATTTTCGAACAGGACAACGATTTTCTCAGTATATGCTGTTAATTGCTTACTGGGCCCATAGACACGGGAAAGCCCTGAATTCTTTGAGACATGGGACATCCGGTAATGGGATAGACACGACTGTTCTAGCCCACCGGGTGGAAACTTTGGTAACCCTTTCGTTTTAAAAGTTTCACTTCTATCACGCGTTACGTTAATCTAAGCCTGTGGGTATGAATCTTATGTTACCCAGGCTGCCCCACAAGGCACGCTCGGGCGCGGAGTGCTTCAAGAACTCCAACAGACCCTCTTCATCATCACCAGGGCTGGCGCGGCTGCGGCGGCGGAGGCTGCCCGTCGGTGTCACGTCTGGATGACATTCAAGACTTTAAATTCAACTAGCAAGAGACAGCTGAGTCATTTTGTTAACACAACACTGTGGTTTTATCTCATGACCGGACCGGTTCTCATTAAGGGTAGGCAGTGACTTGGCTCTGCCCCTGGCATTGCTGAAGTCCATGGGCGACGGTAACCACTCACCATCAGGTAGGCCGTATGCTCGTCTGCCTACAAGGGCAATAAAAAAAAAGGTGCTAAACGTGGAACTTACCAGGTGAAGGAGAGGGGTCTCTTGGTTTCCGTAAAGACCGCCTGCCTAGACCGTTCCTAATGTCCAACAATAAGGACTCCATAAGTGACTCGCAATCGGATACTGGAGTTGAGCAGACGCTGCTACCTGTTGGACAGGAAAAGTTGTTTAGGTTGTCGCTAGTTGTATCATCAGTCTGTAGGATGAGTGAGGAGCTGACTGAATTATTGGTAATAGTAACGCGTACTGAGGAACAAATATCATGGTTGAGTCGGTGATACAAATCTATAATCAATGTGTCAAGTGCCATCTGTACCTTTTAGCCCTTTGTAATTTACAGAATCCTCAATATACTTCCTTGAACAGCTTGGGAATCCACTTTCTGATTTTTTTATTAGGTATCCTCACATATCTGTACTTTTATTATAGAAATTTTAAAACGGTCAATGAACCGGTATTACCAGCACCTTATTTTAATAGTACAATGCTAGAATGTTCCTCTGAAGTACCAAACTCAACTACCTCTTCGGTTTGTTAAAAAAGTTCAATTGAAGTCCCACCAAGTTTCACCAAGAGATTTATTGAAGATTATCAGAAGACCCAAGATAGAGCAAATGTTGGAGTTATCAATATACGTAAATGTACAAAATGTTTATGTGGGTATGTTTGTTTATTCGTGAAATATGCGTTCGTGCACTTTATTCGCTTGAGTTGCCTTATGTAATTTTGCTATCGTGGGAGGCTTAAACGACGAAGGGAAAGATCTTCCACCGAGCGGGTGATATTGCTCGGTAGACCGACGGTCCAAATGTTGTTATTCGGAACTTGTATATATGCAAGCTTGTTTTGAAAATGTCGTAAGCGAAATTCAGGCATCTGTCAAATATCCCGCGCTGCATGACGGCCTCCCGCCACAGCTATTTCAGAGTAGATTATTGTCACAACCATCCGCAACAGATGGCACACGAGTACTGTCATTGAATGTGATATAAACTTTATTGCCAAACATTTACACAAAATATTATTTTAATAACCTAAAAGTACATATTATTATCCGCAACACGCTTCGTCAGATCATAGAAACAGAGTTATCAGCAACATGCTTCGTCCAAAAGTACAATACAACTTACTTTCAACTACAAGCGTCGTCATATCATTGAATTGACTTATTTAGTTTGATTATCACTACATAGTATAAAACAAAGTCGCTTTCTCTGTCCCTATATCCCTATGTATGCTTAAATCTTTAGAACTACGTAACGGATTTTGATACGGTTTTTTTAATAGATAGAGTGATTGAAGAGGAAGGTTTATATGTATTATAACATCCATTAAATAGTGGAGAAATCAATAATTAATTACAGTTTCCGAAGCGAAGTGAGGGCGGGTTTTGTGACAATTACAGGTTGTGTAAAACGGGTAGAACATGCGTATGTATATGCCGGATGTCGTGATACATACTGGTCTTAAGTTTGTGCGTGGCGAGGCTGAGGTCGCGGGCGCGGCGCCGGGCGGCCGCCTGCTCGTCGTGAGCGCGGCGCCGCACGTTGTCCGCAGCCGCCGCGCGGAACCGCGTGCAGAACGTCACGAATATCTGCGGCGGGAGGAGGTGGCAACTACACTTGGGCACGTGGAGGGTGAGTGTTCAGTAGGGAGTGCCCCGGACGTCGACGCCGGGGCTCTTGTCTTTTTCTTTAACTTTTTATTTATTTATTGCTTAGATGTGTGGACGAGCTCACAGCCCACCTGCTGTTAAGTGGTTACTGAAGCCCATAGACATCTACAACGTAAATGCGCCACCCACTTTGAGATACAAGTTCTAAAGTTTCAAGTATAGTTACAACGGCTGCCCCGCCCTTCAAACCGAAACGCATTACTGCTTCACGGCAGAAATAGGCAGGGTGGTGGTACCTACCCGCGCGAACTCACAAGAGGTCCTACGTAAACTATATAACTATGTTTTATATATACTATGCTATATAACTATGCCTTTGGTTCTCACGGTGAATACCTACTAGTTTGGATTCAGGATTTTTTTATGAGGGATTACTGGTGGGCCGGTGGCCTCTCCAGTTTCACCAGGACAGGCAGGCGAGCAAAGGCTCAGCCAGGTGGGCTGGGATTAGCTAACATATGCCCGAGCGCCTCCGAAGGAGACCTAGCAACTCTAGGACAGCTGTTTCGCGAATCAATCTATTACCGAATCGGAGTCGCGATTCGCTGAGAAGATCCGGGGAGAAACTCAGCGGACTGATTCATGGGTTAAGTTCGGCGAGTACGGTTATAGAATTCAGGTGTCCGTGTGTGACTTTTCCCAGTTAAAACTGACTGACTGAAATATCTTAGAACACGGTACGATGCCAATGCTGAAGTTGTTTAAAAGAAATACCTAGCTGGGCTACAAGGTCGCGTAACTAAAGACCTTAAACAAATAATTTGACTACTCTCAATATTAGTCCTCTATCAATTCTGCACCTACTTCATGTCTCAAGGTGGGCCGCGGCTTGGATTAAGTTATGACCGACGGCTCCGGTAACCACGTAATATCGATTGAATTGTGAGCAAAAAACAGATTAATAAAAAAAACTACGAAATACAAAATAAAAATTAATGTCTCAAAACAATGGCTAACGTAGAGAGCTTACAGCATAAGAAATGGGCCACGTGCTAAAAGACTATTTTTTTTATTTTTATTGCTAAGATTGGTGGATGAGCTCACAGCCCACCTGGTCTTAATTGGTCACTGGAGCCCATAAACATTTACAACGTAAATGCGCCACCCACCTTGAGATATAAGTTCTAAGATCTCAGTATAGTTAAAACGGCAGCCCCACCCTACAAACCGAAACGCATTACTGCTTCACGGTAAAAATAGACAGGGCGGTGGTACCTACCCGTGCGGATTCACAAGACGTCCTACCACCAGTAAAGAGAGGGCTTTATACTAATACTACTAATACTACTATTACTTTATACTAATACTAACCACCACGCGACTTGGGACCAGAGGAACTGAACACTCCACCCCACCAAAATTATTTTGTTTCCCCTTATGACGTCATCTTATAATGCTACTAAAAGATGAGGCGTTTCTAAAAGGCCTACTTACCTTAAAGCATTCCTCAAGTTTGAAGGACACGGAGTCTTCGCAGAAGAACTCCGCCAGCTGCTTCCGGAGGGTTTCCACTTCCTCCATATCTTTATTCAGTACTGATATTTCTTGTTCAGCGACCTGGAAGTCACCACACTACATCTCAACGCGTCGTCAAATCAAAATAAATAAAATTACTTTTAGCCTCCGTAAACCAGAGCCCATGAACATCTCCGCATGACTACCGCCGCCGAGCCATGAGCTATCTTTTGACATATGGCAAATGTCCATTCATTTAGTTGGTTATGTTCAGGTATTATTAAAATGTAATTATTTTTAGGATGGATGAAATATGGTTAGATTTGGTTTTCGCTAACGGACCCCACTGGCGGTTGTTGGATAGCAAGAACCTCTGCGAGCCCCTGGGCTGCAGCAAAGGATACTTGCATGACGACATTATAAACCTTCATCAACATCATCATCATCATCAGCCGATAGTGGTCTACTGCTGGACATAGGCCTTTCCAATTGCACGCCACTTATCACGATCCTCGGCTTCTCTCATCCACTGGTGGTAGGACCTCTTGTGAGTCTGCACGGGTAGGTACCACCACCCTGCCTATTTCTGCCGTGAAGCAGTAATGCGTTTCGGTTTGAAGGGTGGGGCAGCCGTTGTAGACCTTAGAACTTATATCTCAAGGTGGGTGGCGCATTTACGTTGTGGATGTCTATGGGCTCCAGTAACCACTTAACACCAGGTGGGCTGTGAGCTCGTCCCCCTATCTAAGCAATGAAAAAAAAAACAGCTTTTATCTTAATAGCTAATCATACATCTTACATAGTTATCAGTATAGAAGCGAATTTAACTTAAAAATGACTTTCGTGTGAGAATAAGGCACCTTTAGAAACTCTCCCATCTGCCGACTAATATCAGGCTGGGTGGTTGGCAACAAAATATCCTTCTTCAGCACCCCGATCCTGGTCTCTAGGGTCTTGATCTCGTTGTGGAGTTGTTCGACTGATGCCTTAGCGGCTTCTTCCAAAACCCGCGTGTCATCCGCGAAATGTGTCAGTTCTTTATTCTTGCGCTCTGCTTGCTGGAGGAAAGGAAGAGTTCGTATGAACCTTAATATAGTTTAGGTAGGCAGCGGCTTGGCTTTGCCCCTGGCATTGCTGAAGTCCATGGGCGACGGTAACCACTCACCATCAGGTGGGCCGTGTGCTCGTCTGCCTACAAGAGCATTAAAAAAAGTAGATAGCGAAGCAGGCCGTAGCCAGAAAGGGAAGATTAGCGAGGGGAGATAAAGAAAAACACGTCACCTCAATTCGCACAACTCACCAGCGCCACATAATGCATGAGAGTGATTCCAGGCTTGTTCGCCCTGATGTCCTGTAGCTTCTGAAGTGAGGACAGCTTAACACCGGCCGCGCCGCCCGCATAGCCACCAGCGTTGAGGAAATTACCAGCTATTAAAGCTATATACAGCACCTCCTGTAAATAAATAAAAAGCATTTTGAGAAATGATAAAATCGAAATCGTAATCTGCGGTTTATCCTTCTTCTTCTTTTTGCTTCGGTTTCCGCAATACTGAGGGTCGTGACCACCTCCTCGCAACAAGAGTTTATTACGGACCATTCCACGCCATTTGCTTCTATCTGCCGCCGAGTGTAGAGCATCATGAACCGTGGTGTCGAGGGTAGTGCGGATCTGGTCAGTCCAACGTGTCGGGCCTCTACCTCGTGGTCTTCTTCCGTTCACCTTGCCAGTCACCATTAGCTTTTCCAAGCTGCCGTGATCCTTTCTTGCAATGTGGCCAAAGTATTCCAGAACTCTACGTAGGCAGATGGTAGAAAGCCTCGTCTTTATCTGGAGTTCTGGAGGATCGACACGTTGGTACGATGTACTGTCCAGGGTTTATCCTAAATCTTCCAAAGTCTTACCTGTAGTGCTCTTGAAGACATGAGGTCATCTCCGGCAACCAGGATTGCGTTGATGGCGCTCTCCAAGTAACCAGTAGTGGACGGCCATTCCTCTTTCAGCAGCATGCATTCTATACGTAACTTGTAACTGTAACAAAAACGCGATGTATTTTGTAAAGTTAGCTATTTATTATACATGATCCTTAGCGGAGATGTGGTATCTGGTAATAACTGGTATGAATTAATTAACCAACCAATAAAACTAACCAATAAAAAAAATTGCTCTCTTATTCAGAGAGATTTTTTTGTACATTTTTTTGAGCACTATGTATTTTTTCGTGTTAGTGTTTGGTGGTTATTAGAGGTCACTTTAAAACATGAGATCGAAGTTCTTAATATATTGACAACGGCCATCGTAGGTACCCTATAAGCCAACACGTGTGACCGCTTCATTCATTTCATATCTAACAACTCCTCATAGCATAGTATTGTGCATTAAGTTAATACAGAAGGCTCAACTTACTTGGGTACTTGTATCAGTTGTAGCAGAAACTTCTCCGCGTTCCCGAGCTTTGTGACGTCACCGGAGAACGCTTTAAGCATCTCGCACTCGTCTATTTCGGGTAGTATCTTCAAAAGTCCACGAAGCTTTTCCGTGCCGATATCGTCATGAGAACCTTCTCTAATTAACTGTATAATATCTTCATTGGAACTGAAAAGATACATATTATGTTTACTAGTGGAGATAAAGGTAAGAACTTTTAAGTCTATATTGCTTTATCAGCGATGGGCACACGTTTATCAACAGACAAGATGGTGGTAAATCTTTTTTTTTTATACCTATGCTGATAGCCTTGATAGGCTATTTCAGCTTCACCCTAACGTGTGTAGGTGAACTCACGGTGCTCAAACCCGAGTGTTGTTAACATAGACCCTAGCAAGAGCAGTGCTTCGCAGAATCTATTACCGGATCCGAAACGCGACCCACTGAGAAGATCCGGGGAGAAACTCAGTGGGCTGTGTCTGAGGGTTAATTCGCTCGTCGAGCCCTTCGTCGCAAGCGACGGGTTCGACGAGGACGGTGACCGGTGCTTGTGGTGCCTAAAAGCACCGTTAGTGGAAGTAAATCTTTAAGATAGCCCAGATATCTTCAGCCACTACCAGTTGTCCTATTCATCATATATAATCACCTTCGGAACTGCTTTAAGAATATGTTGACGTTAAGGCTCCTCTTGCCGTCGAGGAGCGTGATCTCGGAGGACTCTTTCCTCGGTTTCTTTTCTCCGGACGCGTCGCAGATGGGGCTACGGCCCAAGCGAGGCGACGACCCCGCCGAGCCGGTCGGTTGAATCTAGGACCATACAAATTTATAATGGGAATTACTAAATTTATAACTAAGCAGAATGATATGGATTATTCTGCTTAAATAAATATGGACTTTTATTATAAATCGTGACACAAAGTCACTCTCATGTCCTACCGAACTGATCATCATTAAATTGCAAAGAGGAAACAGATTCTAAAGATTAATTTAAGAGTTTAAACACCATTTAACGACCGACCTCTTCATCATCAGCTCATATTAATCTACTTCACCATTAAGTATAGATACTATTAAAATGCTGCAATACTTCAATCAGTCCTGCCTTCGAAAGTTGATTTCTCTCATTCATTCTTTCACGCTTGCTTCAGCGCCAGTCCACATGACCATGTTCTCTCTCACCTGTTGACAAAATAGATCTTCTATTTCGTTCCAGTCCAACTCTGTTTTCGGTGAGTGTTTGTGACTTGTCGCTACTATTGACCAGATGTTGTTCTGTCCCACCACCTAAAAGAAAATAGATTGAAGGTATTAAGTTGCAAGCAAACACTAGACGTTCGGAAATGCTTGGTTCACAATTTCCTTACCTTACTGTTAGGTATTTTATTCCAATTAATAGTTTTCATTTTGGTTTTAGGCAGAGGGGTTTCTTGTTGGGGCAGCTTTAGGTCCATTACTGGAGCTGGTGGAATAGGAGCGGATGGAGCCGATAGGGGAGGTGGGACTGGGGGAGGTGGCGGTCCACACGGCGGAGGCGGTGGTAGCATCGGTGCAGGTGGTGGTGGAATACCTAAAAATAATATATTCCAATTGAAGCTTTATTCTAAATTCTTTATTTTACTAACGCCACCAGAGAATAGAGATCTGACCTCTAAAGATCTACTGACCGCAAGACTTAGTCAATCTTTTTATGGCCCTTGACGAACACATAGCCCACCTGGTGGTGAATGGTTACCGTCGTCTATAGACGTCAGCAGTGGTAGGGGTAAAGTTAGGCCGCTGCCTATAATGTAAATATCGTATTCTTTCTAGAACCTCACATTGTGATAGCGCAGATTATTCACCAAAATCTATTTTGCTCAATAGGTATAATCTTGAGTACTTTTAAATAATGATGGGGAAACTTAAGTCAAAGCTCAGTTAATCAGTTGTTGTTAAATCCTTTCAGTATCATTTATCATTTTTAACCAAACTCTCGGTAATTCGAGTAAAACCCTTCTATAAAACTTTAACATATGGCTCAAGTTAGTAATAAAATTATCCCCCACTGCATCAACCTCTCTTGTCTCTCTCTCTGCCTTCAATCTTGACGCAGTTGGGGAGTCACTCGTCTTTCGAAGTCGTCGTGGCCTAAAGGATAAGACGTCCGGTGCATTCGTATGAAGCGATGCACCGGTGTTCGAATCCCGCAGGCGGGTACCAATTTTTCTAATGAAATACGTACTCAACAAATGTTCACGATTGACTTCCACGGTGAAGGAATAACATCGTGTAATAAAAACCAAACCCGCAAAATTATAATTTGCGTAATCACTGGTGGTAGGACCTCTTGGGAGTCCGCACGGGTAGGTACCACCACCCCGCCTATTTCCGCCGTGAAGCAGTAATGCGTTTCGGTTCGAAGGGTGGGGTAGCCGTTGTAACTATACTGAGACCTTAGAACTTATATCTTAAGGTGGGTGGCGCATTTACGTTGTAGATGTCTATGGGCTCCAGTAACCACTTAACACCAAGTGGGCTGTGAGCTCGTCCATCCATGTAAGCAATAAATAAATAAAAAAGTCACGATCCTCAGTAATGAGGAGAACGAGGCAAGGAGAAGAAGAAGAAGACGACGAACAACAAAAAATATTTTGTTCCACCGTTCACTGAGAACATAATAATTTTTACAACTCTATAGATTTACTCACATGGAGGAGGTGGTGCCGGTGCTGGTGGTGGCGGTGGTGGAGACAGAGCTCTCTGAAGGCTCTGCTTCCGAGCGCCACTCGAAGAATCTCTGTGTTGACATGTGCACCCAACTTTTGCCTGGAAAGTAAAAAGACAATGTCAATGACCAGTGACAGGGCGTATGATGTGTCATTACGTGTCTGTCGCGTAAGCAGAGTGTGATCGAAACATAGCAACCCTATTTTCCTCACCGCGGCCGAAGCGGGGGAGAGGCGTGGACTTTCGAGATAAAACGACTTGCAGCAATGAAAAATGCATAATCACTGTCAGTCCCGTAAAACTCTAGGAGCTTTTAATCCTATTAAGAAACCAGTTGTAAATACAGTCCACTTTTATTCTGATAAGCCTTGCACCCAAAATCTCACTGCAACGGTGCCAACAGCGTGTTTCTGCCGCCATGTAAGCGCCAATGCATCAGTCAATCCGATTTGGTGAGCGAGACACCCGTTAAAGAATACTATTGAAGCTTCTACCTCACTGTTCAAAGTGATCGGTGATGCCCATGTTGCAATACCTTGGCTCCGGTAAAAACGTAAGACGAGGCTCTTTGACAATCTACTAAAAACTCAGTGGTATCATCTACTACATCATGAGCTACTACTTGTCCACTGCTGAAGAACTTCTCTTATTGGGTTCCTGTTCCTTAATCTTGATTCTTCTATATGCGTTTATTACCTGAACACTTGGAGCCCTAAGTAATTTAGCAGCGTCTTCTCTCGATTCCAGGAGTGTCGCTCTGTGCACCAGGGTCTCTGCTGTGTCCCAGACTATGTCGCTGACTGCCTCCTTAGGATCTATCTTCAGTAAATGCTGCAATATGCTCAAAAATGGTATTTCTTGCGGTGTGTCCGAAACCTGTGGAATTTTCAAATAGTTCAAATAATCTAAATCTTAATTATATATCTCACTGTAAGCTATGGCAACACGATAGAGCATGCAGAAATTATTTATTATTCTTTGTTACCGTATTATTTCCTACTTAATAACACCACCCTCCAAATAGTGGATAGTTAAATAGCTAATTAAATAATTAATTAACTGCATATAATATTGTAAATGAATTAATAAATTTAACCCTAAGTACTCGAGAGGTGATTACAGCTCTCCAAAATACGTGATAATCAACAACCTCTCGAGTCCATTGGGTTCACATCGGATAGGTTGTACGCTGGTCTAATACAATTTATACAAATTTTATAAATATCTACACATAAAATTTGCAAATTAAATTTAATATGAATGCAAATCATACATGCATTCATTTCGTCCCTAATTAAATTCAAAATTCCGGTTTCTATACCTTTTTCATTTATTGCTTTGTTGGGTTGGACGAGCTCACAGTCTACCTGGTTGTTACCGGAGGCCATAGACATCTAAAACGTAAATGCCACCACCCACTTTGAGATGTGAGTTCTAAAGTCTCAGTATAGTTACAACGGCTGCCTCACCCTTCAAACCGAAACGCTGCTTCACGGCTGTAATAGGCGGGGTGGTGGTTTTTTTCTTTTTTTCATTTTTCCTAGCTATGGTCATAGCCTTGAGAGGCTATTTCAGCTTCACCCTAACGTATAGGTGAGCTCACTGGGCTCAAACCGGAGTGTTGCTAACACTAGCCCTAGCAAGAGTAGTGCTTCGCAGAATCTACCACCGGATCGGAAACGCGAGCCACTGAGAAGATCCGGTGAGAAACTTAATGGGCTGTGTCTATGGGTTAATTTACTCGTTGAGCTCTTCGTCGCAAGCGACGGGTTCAAGAAGAACGGTGACCGGTGCTTATGGTACCTAAAAGTACCGTTAATGGATCGGGAGGATCCGTAATGACGGGGTGGTACTCACCTGCTTAAGTATAGCATAAAATACGTCTAGATGCGAATTGAGATTGATTCCTCCTGGTCCCTGGGCCTCATCGCTCTCCCTCTGCTCTTCGAACACATCCAACTGCACGCTTAGATCAGGCTGGCTTGATGCTTCATGTCTGAAATGAATTATAGCTGCATAATTAGGGTTCTATTGCCTATCCAATTCAGTTTCGTGTTAAAATTATCTCTAGGTCTATTGCGCTACCAACGGTAGGAGACGGGTTGGTATTTAATACGGAAGTTACACTGATAATTGATATTCGGTATGTTTCGCTTTGTGCACAAGAAGGGCCGCGGTACACGAAGAATGGCGACGTCTGGTGAAGCGCACCACCACCCGAAGTAATGACCACGACCACTCTTCCAAGAGTGCATGCGACTGAGAAGAATGTTTGTAATTGTTGCCCGGTTATTTTCTCTTTTTTAATTCAATTCATACCAAGAAGAAAACAAGAGCTTGGGGTTGCTAAACTTGAGGGTTTTTATTTCACGTAATGGGTACTGCGATTTTGGCTACAAAAGAATTATGGTGGTGGTCTTAAGTGGTGGGCCAATATATACGCTTATTGAAACATGAACTTAGGATGCCCTAGTAGCTTCTGTATATAAGAATTATTATATCATTTATCACCGCGCAATTCAAACTGTAGTCCGCTTTGAAGTACATTTTTTTTAAGAAACTACCTTTGATGCCAAGGTAGTGCTAGAAACATTGTTTGGACGGACAATAACAACTGGAAAATCATAAGATTCATAAAAAAATCATCGCTAACATTGTTTACGACTACTAGACATGCGCTAACGAATCAATAAACAAGTGTGACTACATAAAAAACAAACATTTTTTTTTTATTGTATAAAAAAGCTATCTAGTTAATAAAAGGTTAGAAGTATTGCGTGGGATATTCTCGTTCTGACTAACATGGGCAGTGGCTCTCGACCGGTATCACTCACTTGGACAACTAAACGCTTTAGAGGTAATAATTATGTTGGACTTTATATTAAAAAGTTTGACGGCGCTATTGTGAAGCTATTTCACTTTATCGCGCTCCGAGCCGGAGTGTCACCGTTGTATATATTTAGTGCTTGGTTCTGTCATGTATGCATTGTTACACAGGAGAACGTTGTGACTTGGGGCTGAATGTGAAACGATTCATTATAACTTCCATTTCACGATTTGTATGACCGACGATATTACCAACGGCATGAAGGACTATACTGATATAAATATTATTCAAAATTTCTTTAGCCAATTAACAAACAATTTACTTCTATAGTAGCATAGCGCATACTATACAATTTTTTGGCAGCTACCAATAAACTCTGATTTTCAAATCCATTATTAGTATTTGTAACGTTTATATCATTTACGCTTGTTTTTTAAATTTAAATACACCTATACCACCACCGCCACTACCACCAATACCACCCACCCAATTCGAAACTGGTTTTAATAATGATATCCAGTCGCCATTACCGAACCACGATGCGAATGTCAATCATTTACCCTATTTAAATTTACTTTATCAATGTGTGTTCATCTCTAAACTTTTTGTAGCAATAAATAAACCTATTAAATTACGAAGGGGATATTGTGACAACAAAAAATATTGAAGCAAAAACTAAACAATGTGATTCTTTTGATTTTTTTCGATCGACTTCAAATGATTTATTGTGCCTTCACAATTAGGAAGTCAAGGAGTAAATATCTCGTGCACTATGTTGCTGATTATTTGCACGATTAGCGATTAGCGGAGAGTAAATCACGTGACCCACATTGAGACATGAGGTCTAAATCTGTGAAATTAGAATATTTGTTTCTCTCGCGAATGTTCTGTTTCGGTTGGAAACGGTGTGACGGTTATTGTACAAAATAGCTGAATAGCATGAGCTTCGGAAACCACTTACCATCAGGTGGGAAAGATACCAAAGACAAACAAGTGCAGCATCATTGTTCTTCTGTTTGTCAACTGATTTTCTTTTCTATCTTTTGTTTAGCTTTATAATAGCTATTATTATATGCAAGCTTTATATAAAAAGATACGGATAAAGTTAAGATATTTTCTTTAAATATTAACAATGTTAAAAAGATAATCGAATACATAAAATAAATCTGAGTTTTGAGTCATCATTGATTATGGTCGAATTACAAACATTCGGTAAACACTTGTACTATCCTAAAATATGACTTATACTTGTAAGTAGGAAGGATAGATGTAGATGCACAAAATACAGAATTTTTTATCTAAAGTCAAGGGCTAAAGAGTCTATTCGTGTTGAATCTGTTCTAAGCACGTGCGAGTCTTTTAGTGTTGCCAAACATATACTCGTAACATAGTATAGAACCTAATTACAGCGTTGAACAATAATCCTAACTAAAATATCAAATAACCTGTTTTTGAAGACCGGTTTTTTTTTTTCGATTGCTTAGACGTGTGGATGTGCTCACAGCCCACCTGTTGTTAAGTGGTTACTGGAGCTCATAGACATCTACAACGTAAATGCGCCACCCACCTTGAGATATAAGTTCGAAGGTCTCAGTATAGTTACAACGGCTGCCCTTCAAACCGAAACGCATTACTGCTTCACGGCCGAAATAGGCGGGATGGTGGTACCTACCCGTGCGGACTCACAAGAGGTCCTACCATCGGTAAGAATATCTTATCTTGTTCAGGAGGCTAAAGAAATAAAATTATTGCTTCGTCATCGTTCCTTGTTAGGCGTATAAATTCCCAAGTTAATCGGACGTCATCAAGTTGGTTAACTTAGTATTTATTAAACTTATTAACTTAGTATTACGTTACAGAAAGGTCAAGTTAATAAAAACGTGTCGACAACAAGGCTTTTCGTAACATTTGCCCTTATGATTAAGGAAATTAGATTGATTATTAATCCGAAGGTACTGATTTCAGGCCTTTTTGTTTCGTGCAGGGGCGGAACCTCCTACGAGATATCTGCGCCTAGGGGCGCGCGGGGTATGTGACACTTGATGCCGATGTTGGGAGCAGACCGCGGGCCCAAGGATATTTTTTAGGCTCTAACGCACCAAACGAATCCACCTTGCACTCTCACACCCGACGTCCGATCTCCACTCGAGGTTAGAAGTTCGTCAGAGGAGGGAGGTTTCCGCGGCCAACACTAAAACCAGACTGGTTTACGGCCCTACCATAAGCTACTGCCTCTCCATCATCCACCCCTAGTCCCAGTGTTCTCGCCTATTTCCCTAGCTCCTTAACTTAAGCATTGATGACACAGAGCAAACCCGTACAACCCGTGTCGCGAAGAAACAATTCATTTCAGTTTAGAACTGCCATTTTATGATCGATCGAGACTTTAGTCTAGTATCAAGATCATTTTTTCTTGCCTTTGAATACAGATGAGGGTGTAATGCCCTTGCTCCGTTGGCGGGTGGCGTGGTAGTGAAATGGAAAGGACAAAATCATCTCAATACCGCCAACCAATACCTAATTAAAGAAATTTTTTTTTTTTTTTTACTAACAATCACGCCACCTTAACTGGTCCCGTGATAAGTTCGTAAAGAACTTGTGTTACAGGTACCAGGTATCGGAAATAAATGTAAGATTTTTATTATACCCATACATATATTTAATATACATCCATAACCCTGGAAANAGTAATTACGCAAATTATAATTTTGCGGGTTTCATTTTTATTACACGATGTTATTCCTTCACCGTGGAAGTCAATCGTGAACATTTGTTGAGTACGTATTTCATTAGAAAAATTGGTACCCGCCTGCGGGATTCGAACACCGGTGCATCGCTTCAACACGAATGCACCGGACGTCTTATCCGTTAGGCCACGACGACCACATAAAATAAATCTGAGTTTTGAGTCATCATTGATTATGGTCGAATTACAAACATTCGGTAAACACTTGTACTATTCTAAAATATGACCTATACTTGTAAGCAGGGACGTCTTAATCTAGGATGGGGCCCTTGGGCACACAAAAATTTGAGGCCCTTTTGGAAAGTAAAAAAAGCGAATTATAATAACATTTTTTTACTGAGTATGACCATTTATTGTAGGTAATCAAATACAGTATGATATAATATGTCATTAATGATATTAGAATGCTGCTGGTTTTTTGGTTACGATATCGATAACGGTTTCTTTCGGGATTTCTGTTGAGCAAAATCTTCTATTAAAGGTATAGTATACGCCTTGTAAATACCTTCTGATTACTGATTTGTGAAAAAAGTGTAATGTGCCCGACAAAAATGTTTTGAGAATGAACGTGTGAGAAAAATTATCGCTCTTTCGGGGCCCCCTGAGAATGGGGGCCCTGGGCACGGGCCCCGTGTGCCCTTATGGTAAAGACGGTATTGCTTGTAAGTAGTAAGCATAGACGTAGATGCACAAAATACAGAATTTTTAATCTAAAGTCAAGGCTAAAGAGTCTATTCGTGTTAAATCTGTTCTAAGCACGTGCGAGTCTTTTAGTGTTGCCAAACATATTCTCGTAACATAGTATAGAACCTAAATACAGCGTTGAAGAATAATCCTAACTAAAATTTCAAATAACCTTTATTTGAAGACCTGTTTTTTTTTTTCGATTTCTTAGATGCGTGGACGTGCTCACAGCCAACCTGTTGTTAAGTGGTTACTGGAGCTCATAGACATCTACAACGTAAATGCGCCACCCACCTTGAGATATAAGTTCTAAGGTCTTAGTATAGTTACAACGGCTGCCCCACCCTTCAAACCGAAACGCATTACTGCTTCACGGCCGAAATAGGCGGGGCGGTGGTACCTACTCGTGCGGACTCAGAAGAGGTCCTATCACCAGTAAGAATATCTTATCTTGTTCAGGAGGCTAAAGTTATAAAATTATTGCTGCGTCATCGTTCCTTGGCAAGCGTATAAATTCCCAAGTTAATCGGACGTCAACAAGTTGGTTAAGTTAGTATTTATTAAACTTATTAACTTAGTATTACGTTACAGAAAGGTCAAGTTAATAAAAACGTGTCGACAACAAGGCTTTTCGTAACATTTGCCCTTATGATTAATGAAATTAGATTGATTATTAATCCGAAGGTACTGGTTTCAGGCCTTTTTGTTTCGTGCAGGGGCGGAACCTCCTACGAGATATCTGCGCCTAGGGGCGCGCGGGGTATGTGACACTTGATGCCGATGTTGGGAGCAGACCGCGGGCCCAAGGATATTGTTTAGGCACTAAAGCACCAAACGAATCCACCTTGCACTCTCACACCCGACGTCCAATCTCCACTCGAGGTTAGAAGTTCGTCAGAGGAGGGAGGTTTCCGCGGCCAACACTAAAACCAGACTGGTTAACGGCCCTACCATAAGCTACTGCCTCTCCATCATCCACCCCTAGTCCCAGTGTTTTCGCCTATTTCCCTATCTCCTTAACTTAAGCATTGATGACACAGAGCAAACCCGTACAACCCGTGTCGCGAAGAAACAATTAATTTCATTTTAGAATTGCCATTTAATGACCAATCGAGACCTTAATCTAGTTTCAAGAGTTTTTTTTTGCTTTTGAATGCAGTCGAGTCTCTGTGGCCCAGCTCCAGTGGCGGGTTGGATGATAGTAAAATGGAAAGGACAAAATCATCTCAATACCGCCAACCAATACTTAAGGAATATATTGTATCCATCGCAAAATTAAACGACATTCCTTGTGTAGTCCACGAAGTTCAAACGATCGTGATCGAGATTTAAAGGCAAACCGAACGGGCTCTACTGTATGTGATGTCTATGGGCTCCTGTGAGCACGGCACTCCACGTGGGCCGTGAATCATTCAATCGCAGTCGAAAACTACTATTATCTATGGCAACACTCAATCGGTGACTCAAAGCCACTGCAAAAAGCGCGAGAAACACGCGATTAATTATGCTTGGACGGAAAAAAAACCCTAATTAAAACTCTGCTTTGTTCGAAGCCGTTCAAGAGATCGAGTTGCACAGCTTGTACGCTGTTTTTTTTAGCTTAAACTTGATATTATTGTTGGTCGCCGGTGTTTCTGGGTGATTGATGTCCCTAGAGATCTTTGTCCTCAGCTCAGTTTAAGACATTACCAATGTTACATGGGGAAACGATATCTATCTATATATATATAAATGAATTGTTGTTCGTTAGTCTCGCTAAAACTCGAGAACGGCTGGACCGATTTGGCTAGATAAATATGAAAATGCTCGGAATTAAATAAAAATAACAAATTGTTTTTCCTTTGATGTGTCCCCCGTCGGACGGATTCCTTTTGTTTGTTTTAAGTTTATTTTATACAAAAGTTTAGGTCTTTTATTTTATCGATTGAGGCACCACGAAGTTTGCCGGGTCAACTAGTAATTGATATTTAGAGTTGACACTTTTTACGCATGCGCGTCGGTGACGGGCGACCATGGACCTCGTTTGACCCCACTCTTCAAACTGACACGCATGACTGGTTCCCGTTAATACCTCCAATAATAATATAATATGAATAAATAAGTAAACTTACTCACCTTAAATTATTTAATACTGATAGAAGTCCAAGTCCTGTAACATTGTGTAAAAGTTAATCAGTAAATATTGTTTATGCATTACAAAATTGAGATATTTTTTTTTGCGGGAATGGCTGAAAAGTAATTATTTAAAATCTCAAGTCTAATAGCGCTAAAAACATTGTTGAACTATGTACAATGCGCTATATGATTTTAAATAGCAAATTACATTAGAACTGTATTCAAATTTTATCTTAAAATTGTAAGGTAGGGAAATGTCAGATGAATGAATGAGTTGAAAATGAATATAATTGCGAAACAGTTGCATACGAATAGCTATAAATTAATTACTGTTTCGCAGCAGAAATAGTTCAAGTGGTAGTACCTACCCACATGACTCTCAAGACATCATCAGAACTGGTAATATTCTGGTAGTATACTTAAATTTCGCGTGATGTGATTAGAAGTGCTCAAACAATGACAATACCTATAAACTCATTCCTGACCCGGGTCCTGTCAGGAAGGCGTGGAGCAGAGATGATGAGGCAGTTGATGAAGGCTACTAATGCGGTCTTGTATTCTGTGCTCGTGGCATTTTTCAGTTCCTCCACCACCACGCTGAGCCGGTACCTCTCGTTTTTCAGCACCTTTAGCGATTTGAAAATCAGGATACATTGGCACTGATGCGCCTACCTCAAGACCTAAGTACTCAACAGCTCAATCCGAAAAAAAAGATGTAAGGTGTCGTGAGACACCGGATAGGAATGAAGTTCCCTGTTATAAAAATATTAATTTTAAGTTCTATTGGAGGTATAAAGAAAATAAAACTGGAGGTTTCGCAACAACTCACGGTCATTCGGTAACGTGCGAACTTATTGTGGTACTTATTTTAGTAGTCGTCGTGGCCTAACGGATAAGACGTCCGGTGCATTCGTGTTGAGCGATGCACCGGTGTTCGAATCCCGCAGGCGGGTACCAATTTTTCAAATGAAATACGTACTTAACAAATGTTCACGATTGACTTCCACGGTGAAGGAATAACATCGTGTAATAAAAATTAAACCCGCAAAATTATAATTTGCGTAATTACTGGTGGTAGGACCACTTGTGAGTCCGCGCGGGTGGGTACCACCACCCCGCCTATTTCTGCCGTGAAGCAGTAATGCGTTTCGGTTTGAAGGATGGGGCAGCCGTCGTTACTCTACTTGAGATTTTAGAACTTGTATCTCAAGGTGGGTGGCGCATTTACGTTGTGGATGTCTATGGGCTCCAGTAACCACTTAACACCAGGTGGGCTGTGAGCTCGTCCACCCATCTAAGCAATAAAAAAAAAAAAAAAAAAAAACACTTCATTCACGGTTGTTTGCATAAGAGTTAGTGTATTGCGCAAACGAAAGCTCTGAGATCGTGGTCAATTAATGATAAAAAAATATATTATTTTTTGTACGTTATTACAAAGTTAAGTCGTACACTGTGTGCATTACTAATAAAAATCTTACGTTACGGACGTTTTTTCCCGGTTACGGTACTCCTCCGCATCGTCCCATAAGGAACTTCGTTCCAAAAAATCCCTCCAACTATTAACTTAAATAGATTCTACTCCTATAGTAAAATATATAATTAGATGTTAGGTAAATATTTGCTACTCGAAGACTGATCATATATCTTCTTCACTCTTGTCTTCTGTGATTATGACCCTAGAGAATACAGTTTGGATCCTTTGAGGGTTAAGCGTTTCTAGCGTATTTTTCGTTCTATGACCTGCTACTAAGGACGATTAGGAATTATTAAATTAATCTGAATAACGCACACTTCATTGACTTCGGCTACATTAATGATATTCTCGTTTAATTTCGTTAAAGTCCGTTTTTCTTTTTGTTAAAATTTCATATTATTTCGTAGTAGTAGATCAATATTGACAGACTGTACCTTATATCGTTCGAGGGTGTCCACAGCTCGCGCGTAGCCATCAGAATTGTAGACGCACAGAGCCGATAGAAGTTCGAAGACCTGATGAAATATGTTAACTATGATTATAACGCAAAACACGGATATTAGCGCAACGTTTGGCGATTGTGGCCTTTTCCACTGAAACATTTGAATATGCATTGAACGGTTCGATTTAGTAGGATACATGTTACAGATCAACTAGTAGTGTCTTAGTTTAAACGCATATAGTTAGTTCGTTTTGGGTCCAGCATGTTTCGTTGCGAGAAATCGGTACGTCACAAGAATTGTCTCAGACTCTCTGGACACGCACTGTGGTTGGCGCAGTGGTTCAAACTAGCAGGGATGAACTCTATTCTGATGGTACGGTAATGAAAAGATGCCTCCTTTTTTTCAGTGTTATTCAGTGTCACGGAGTGAAGTCTGTCATATTCAGTTAAAAGAGTGCTCAGTTTTGTATAGTTTATTAATACTGTTTACTGTTTCATTTTTAATATTAATTATAAAGGAGACTAAGGGCTTTAAATATTGTTTTCTTACTATATAACAGAATACGCAATTAAGCCTTTTATTGTTTGTTCATTCTGAAATACTCCGTATTAATAAGTTACCCTTAATAAATTTCCTTTGTTCGTGTATAGCTAAAAATATTGGCTGCATATTATTAATCCTATTTCTATGTTATAGTTGTCGTAAAGATAGTTGTTATTGTAGCTACCTGCTTCTTGACAGGAGCCGCGGGCGAAGACAAGGCCGCAGCTAGTTTTGCTGCGTATTCTGCGTGCTCCACAATATAGTCGAGACCAACGCGACTCTCCATCGTGGTTCTGAAACAATTTTATCTTTATTTTTATTTTATTTTACTTTATTTATTGGGTACCAACATGTTACACATCAGCACAGAACATTACAGGTATCATATACATTGATATCACACTAAATGCTAACACAATTACAGGTACCGACGGTTCGTTGTATAAAAAAAACAAAAAAAAACTATATACATATAACATTACATGAAGACCTTAAATTATTACACATTTACTACCAAATACGCTATTACTTAATTTAAAAAGCTCATTGAGCAAGGTTGTAGACTTTTCGTCTAAAACTGAAATATGTTATCAGAAACTTCATAAAGGAAAAAGATGAAAATTAGTTCTAATATGAAAAAAACCAGTCTACCACAGTAGGTATTGGTAGTTAGGGTTAGAAGTGAGCAACCTCACGATGCGCTGCTAAGGCATTATTAATAATTACTAGTGGATGCACGGTGGTCGAAATTCGACCTTAATTAATTTAAATTATAAGTTTGAACATCGTTTAGGTTCTTGTCAAAGACTATACATACATACTTCTATAAGCACAGATTTCACCAAGGCTACACTATAGACAAATAATATTAAAGGCAAACAATACTAATCAATTCTATTATTTTTTTCCTACATATTCTAGTGACCTCGAGGGGTTAAGATTCACCGAGCTAGCAGGTGAGCTCACGGGACTCAAACCGGGAGTGTTGCTAGCACTGACCCTAGCAAGAGCAGTGCTTCGCAGAATCTACCACCGGATCGGAAACGCGAGCCACTGAGAAGATCCGGCGAGAAACTCAATGGGCTGTGTCTATGGGTTAATTTACTCGTGGAGCTCTTCGTCGCAAGCGACGGGTTCGACGAGGACGGTGACCGGCCAATCCTCAATTACACCACAGACTTTATTAATCAATTCTCAATTTGACCACAGACTTTAACAATAAACAAAAGAGTATGCGTACGTGTGTCAAATATATACTAGTGTGTGTAAAGTTTTATTTATTGATTTAATGTATTTTTATGCATAATTCTAAAAAGAGAACAGCATTTTGCACTCCTCCCTCCATAAGTGTGGGAAATTTTCGTCCGCGTAATTTTCGTAAAAAGGGGTACAAAATTTTTGCTTCACGTATGAATATATAGATTAATAATATTACTGCCGCTTCAAAATACATATTCACATATTTCAACGAAAACCACGTAATATCTAAACAAGATGCCGGCTTAAATGATTTTCATTAAATAAATTACCATAACTAATAAAACAACCGTGGGAATATCAAAATGAAATTTCTAAGAAACGAACTGGTCGTGAGGTGTGATTTGCGCGATACCATCTGCCATACTGATTTCGGCTGCACCTGGTACAATTTCTATCTAATATCCGAAGGCGTTGCACAATACAATTGGAATTTCAAATCAAATCAAAATGAAAATAATTTTTTTTTATTCAACCAAAATGAAAGTACATACTTATTGAACGTCAAAAAGAACTACCGCCAATTCACAAAAACTAGCCTCCGTCCTGAGAAGAACTGGCAAGAAACTCAGCGGGCATGTCTTTTTTTTTTAATTATAGATTTTTTTTTAAATATTCATTTTTATAACGTAACAATTATTGCAATATTGAAATGCCTGGAGCGAGCAACTCATTCCCGCTTTGTGCAATCTTCTAGATAATCATTGACTTTATAGTAAGCTTTATTGCACAGATGTTCTATAATAGTTTTCTTAAGCCTATGTATGTGTAGGTTCTGAACGTCTTGTGGGATTTTGTTGTACAGGCGCACAGACACACTTCGACCTCATCTCGGAAATCAGATTGTGATTTACACCCAAACAACCGCTAAATACAGTATTAAAACTGTTGACACGAATGTAGATGTCACGAAAACCGGACCTACGTAATTTGATATTCACAGTTTAGAAATAACGCGTACGAATTATATTTAAAAGGGTGAAAATTTCCTTTATTAGTCTAGTTTTGTTTGGTTACGTGATCAACAAATTTCGACGGCTGTTCAGAGTTCAATAATTTCGAAATTTCGACTTATGGTTATGCCTACTGCGTTTAGTTATATTGGAGTCCTCGCTAGTGTTAGGACCTCTTGTGAGTCCGCACGGGCAGCAGCCCCTTTTTTTTCGGGCTGGGGGCCGATCCTCCTACGAGGTCCCCGTGCCTAGGGGGCACGTGGGACTTCACGATCTGCAAGGTGTTGGGAGCAAACCGCGGACCCAAGGAATTTTAGGGCCCTACCCACTAAACAAATCCCCTGCACTCTTCGCCCAAGCGTTGCTCTATTATCAATACTCCTTGACAGCGCGCTAGAATGCTGGTAGCGCGCCGCGCGGCCTCCACCCCCTCAGGTCGCCCCTTGACCTTCACCGGGGGGAAGCCGCCACCTACAGGGACCGAGACGTACGGGCGTATCCCTTATTTATTTTTTATTTTTTAGTTGAATTTCAATATTTTTTTTCAATTTTTCAAAAATTTCATTTGAATCAGTCGGTAACTTATCCGAGAAATAGGTGATCGGCGCGCTTGGTATTTTCCATTCTTGGTCTTGACGCAGGCACTCCGGGTCTCAGGAAAACCAAAAACCGCTAATCCTGATTATCCTAGTAAGGATAACGGATCAAACTGTTTAAAATATTGAACTGTCATAGGTTCTTAATAAGTATGCCAAATTTCGAGTTAATCCGACGTTTTGAAGGGGGTCCAAATTCAAAGATTCCGTTACATACTAACATACATACGTCTGAAGCTAATAAAAGCGCATTAAAAAAGATAAAAGAAATCCGAAAAAAATAAGAAGATACAAATATCACATATTATTATGTTCTATTTAAGAGCCAAACAAGCTTCAGTTATTAAAATACTCAAACCTCTGTTTACTTCCCAAGTTTTCTTTCACTTCCTTCTGTTATTTCAATACGAGAAATCCGTCTTGTGTCTTTAGAATATTTCGAAACTCGATTAGAATTTGTGAAATTTGTCTTTGGCTAATCCGGCGTTGGTTGTCGTCCTTACAACGTAACCGAGTTAGAATAATGACAAGTATAAATGTGTGCTTTAAAATACGAGAGGAAGCGTGCTTAAATTAAGATAAACTATTATCAATATTGTCGTCCATAATTATTATAAAATATTTTTTGTGTATCTCAGGAATGTGGACAAGATAGGACTATTATAACAAACTACATTATTATTTTAGCAACGTTTCGGTCTTTTATTAGACCTTCATCAGGCATCTGAAAATTACACATAATTGATAACCTAAAATATAAAAAACAACAATTGTCGAAACTACCATATTTACCATAATATGAATTTAAATAATCCCTATCTTACACTGCACAATTGTCTCAGACATCAGAGACTAATACAAATCTACAAAGCCGCTAAATTATTTAATTACTAATTAATTAAGATAAACGATAAATGTTTCCCGTGTCGGTGAGCGTTCTTTTAATACTGTCATGGGCAGACTAGCTAACAGTCCACCTGTTACTATGTGGTGACGGAAGCCACATCACGTCAAAAGAGAATGCAGACTGCTATTGTTGACTAACTTAAATAATACGTCTTGCATTTCGATTAGTGACACAAATTATTAGAAAAATATCGTAAAAAAAAATATAGTTATTGTATAATCGTTTTAATCTAAGCAGTATTTTTTTATTGCTTAGATGGATGGACGAGCTCACAGCCCACCTGGTGTTAAATGGTTACTGGAGCCCATAGATATCTACAACGTAAATGCGCCACCCACCTTGAGATATAAGTTCTAAGGTCTCAGTATAGTTACAACGGCTGCCCCGCCCTTCAAACCGAAGCGCATTACTGCTTCATGGCAGAAATAGGCGAGATGGTGGTACCTACCCGTGCGGACTCACAAGAGGTCCTTCCACCAGTAAATCTATCTGTTTAGTATCTTTTGTAAATAAAATTTAGATTGTTTTTTATCTGTGTCCGATTGCATAATGAACAAATATGATTTTTTTTATTGCCCTTGTAGGCAGACGAGCATCCGTCGCCCATAAACTTCAGCAGTGCCAGGGGCAGAGCCAAGCCGCTGCCTACCGATACTATACCGTAATGATAGTTTTTTGATAGGCCGCTTTCGCTTGCATCTTGCACCACTTACAGTCGGTATGGAGGCATACCTGCCAGCCCACGCGCTGTGCTAGGGCCGTTTGTCTACCGCAAGGTTACAGGTACAACCTTATCATGGCATTTGTGGAGTTACGGGTCTTAGATAAACAAATACCTTGGCTCCGATATACCATAAACAATGCGGTCAATAAAAGGAATTTAAAAATATTGCTGTAGAGAAGTGAG
The DNA here is from genome assembly GCF_003987935.1 of Bombyx mandarina. The sequence continues at coordinate 24,331 of NW_021011695.1, read as the reverse complement.
CCCTTTCAAAGGTACCTAATGCAAGTTTTGACCTCATATATCTCAAAATCGATTAGAAGACGGCGTTATTGCGGTATGGGCGGGTGCTGAGTCTACGGGAGACTCCGAGAAATGATAAGGTGTGCCTTTGTATTGTTAATTGTTACGCGCTGGGGTTCAGGATAAATAAAATTGCACCGAAATATAAATTAAAAACTTTATTCAACACTTAAAACACTCAACAAACACTTTAAAACTCTCAATTCGCTTCTTCCGCTTCGCTTCATTTCGCTTCGAGTAGTTCCGATTACTGACTGCGTGCCATCTCTACAACGCTTTTATAACCGATACCACATCCCTAGAATTATCGAGAATATTCCACACATTTCGAGTATTATGTTTCCGTTATCTGACAATAGATATCGTTGTACTTCTCGAGTGTTCTAGGTGCTACTAGATCCTTCGATATTCATTCGACTTTACAGCGATAGACGGCGTTACTCTTACCGGCGTAACTATTCAACTTTCTTAGGCCCATAATATCAATTGTAGTTTAAACTAAAATCGAAGGTTTAAACTGTCACTGAAGATTAATTCGTAGTTTCAACGAAAGTTAAACTCCCCTGCAGAGTTTAAGCTCTCGCAAAGCTTAAAGGGCCATGAAGGAGTGTTTAAATCAAGAGTTGGGTTTAAACTGATCCTTTTTAAATGGCATTATTATTATATTAATTATAATCTTTCAATTAATACGGCTTGTTTATTGATCGTATATTTCAAATCCACGAAAACATTTCAATCTAAAGTTAATTGAATAGCAAACATTTACATAGCGCGACATTTTTTGCATTCTATATTTTGACGAAGCGCATGTGCTTTCCATTCCACGACTGATTTGACGTCATTCCAAACAGTATTCGGTCAACGGAAACTTTGCGCTAATCTTTGACTGTTTTTAGAACGAATCCATGTCTTCTATTTACTTATACGTACGTAATAGGCATTAGGTATTACTATTTTTTTTATTGTCCTTGTAGGCAGACGAACATACGGCCCACGTGATGGTGAGTGGTAACCGTCGCCAATGAACTTTAGCAATGCCAGGAGCAGAGCCAAGCCGCTGCCTACCATTCTGTACTAATAATTAAACATTCTGAAAGTATCCTACTCCAAAGAGAAGAGGTACTGATCTCTTTCAATAATGTCGGTTAATAATTTGGTTGGAATTACAATCAGATCGTATTACAAAACCGGCGGTAGCCTTCCGCTGAAGCCCGCCGTACTTGGGCAGGGCGGGGCTGGCAGTTACCACTATGCTTAGACTCGCATTCTTTAATCATGTTTTTTTTTCATTGAATTATAGTAGTCAAATACATCACTGGTTATTGTGGCTGATAGACAGCTGGTTGTCACCGTGAGACATGAGCTAAAAGTCTATATTTATTAGGGCAACGATCGATTTCGGCATAGCGGTAGAAATAAGCAGAATGACGGTAGGAATAGGCCGTATGACGGTACAGCACTTCGGAGGGGCAACGAAATTACCATTCACAAAAGCCAGAGGATTTCTCAACAGGATACCAATTTGTGCTTTGGAAGACGAGGCCACGTGATCCGCATTTACTAACAAAAAAAGATGTGTGGTGTCTTGGGACACCGGATAGGAACGAAGTTCCTTATTATAAAAATATTAATTTTAAGTTCTATTCGAGGTATAAAGATAATAAAACTGGAGGTTTCGCAACAACCCACGGTCATTCGGTAACGTGCGAACTTATTGTGGTACACTTCATTCACGGTTGTTTGCATAACCGTATTGCGCAAAGGAACGCTCTGAGATCGTGGTCAATGAATGATAAAAAAATATGTTATTTTTTGTACGTTATTACAAAGTTAAGTCGTACACTGTGTGCATTACTAATAGGTACGTTATTACAAAGTTAAGTCGTACAATGTGTGCATTACTTAACATTACATTAAAAATCTTACGTTACAGATGTTTTTTCTCGTCTAGGGTACCCCTCCGCATCGCCCCATAAGGAACTTCGTTCCAAAACACTATATAGACTTGAAGTAATTTCCACCGTGACTCATGAATGATTCTCCGGAAGCGGTAATGTGGTGAAAGTGAACTCAGTGCTACATAGATAAGACCCGGGAAAACCCGAGTTTTTCAAATCGTCAGTTTTAACCACAATTACTGTAATTTTGAGACATCCTAAGATGTAAAACATATAATGGCGTTTCATAAATTAGAGCATTTGACTGTAAATCGTATCATGCTCGTATACATGAAGAGTGGTGGTTATTAATAAAGTAAAAAAATACGTGAATGGGATGCGGGTAGGCTGGTTATCTTAACATTAGAAAAAGTATTGGACACGGAAATTATCAAATTAAGTGATAAAAAAGTTACATTAACAGAGTTAATTAAAAAACGAATTATGATAATTTTTAAAGTATACAATGTGTTTTTGTTTCCGCTATCAATACTGCAACCAGATTATAAAGACGAGAACACTTCTAAATATCCTGTTTGGTTCATTTTGCCATTCACTATTTCTTCTATCTACATGATTTTTTTACCCTGAGCTGTGTGATTTTATACCCACCGCGAACTCGAAGGCTACAAACAAAAAAATGTACACTAAATTCACAAAAAAACTTCAACTACACAAGGTGCCGACACACAAAACACACAATACAAAAACATTACTTAATCTCAAACTTATTAATCATTTTAAAAGGCGTATGAAGTGTCGTTACCAGAGTTACTACAATTATCAGCTTAGGCACTTAAGCATCAACACATGTAAAGTCCGTTAAGCTTCACACATGCGATAGATTAATTAATTCTAAACCGACGGCACTGACCTCGACCCGAACCGGTATACTTACGTAATGGCTGTCAGTTTTATTTTAGACGACAGACCTGCATGCGCTACGGGTTTGATAAAAAAACTATAACAGTTATATTTGTAGGCAGATTGATGTCGAACTAGCCCTGTTTGGACCTGACATCCTGTCCAGTTCAATCGCCAGCAATCATTCACATCCGAGTAAGACATTCTTATCCCCCATTTCGGTTTTAAAGGGCAAACGAAACTCAGGGCTAGGCAGTCAATTCGCTGTGGTGTGACGTGCTGAACGACGGTAAGTACTTACAATATGTTGAGCGGTATACTAGTCTCCCTTAAAAGTAGAAAACAAGGCTTAAGACCCACCTGTAACCTTTATAAATCTTACGGCTTGTAAGACTCATGAGGTCAAATATGTAAGCTTTATTCGTTATTGAATATATAAAACAGTGAAAGCTCGTCTCACATGACTAAATCAATAATATCAACCGTAAAGTTTAGTGTTCTGGGAATTACATACCCGATCCTGTAGACCGAATGGTAATTAGTCGACGTCGCCCTAAGCATGTCATTACGGATCCTCCCGATCTCTTAACGGTGCTTTTAGGTACCACAAGCACCGGTCAACGTTCTCGTCGAACCCGTCGCTTGCGACGAAGGGCTCGACGAGCGAATTAACCCATAGACACAGCCCACTGAGTTTCTCGCCGGATCTTCTCAGTGGGTCGCGTTTCCGATCCGGTGGATTCTGCGAAGCACTGCTCGTACTAGGGCCAGTATTAGCAACACTCCGGTTTGAGCCCCGTGAGCTCACCTACATATTAGGGCGAAGCTGAAGTAGCCTCTCAAGGCTATCAGCAAAGGTAGAAAAAAAAAGTGTTCAGCGACAGAAATAGGCGGCTTAGTGGCCTCTACCCTCACAGAGTTTTTTTCCTAATACCCGTATTTACAATACATTTAGGAATCATGAATTAGTGCCGCTATAAATGAATGACATCACGCAAGGTATATAATAAAAATATTTATTTATTTATTTGCGTAACGCTGCAGTCACGGTCGTTCACGAACTGATACTGGTTTGGCACCCCGTGTCGTCCATAGCCTAAGGTCACGCTGGACACGTCACACGGGTCAAACGTGACCCGATTTAACGAGTTCTCACTGATCTAATGTCAGTATTAATCACGGACTTATCTGAACACATACGTTTACACGTGTCATTAATATGTCGGATATGAAGATATGCTTAATGTAAGAAAGGCTTTTGGAAAGTACTTAACGATAGGCACCATGATGGCCTTGCTCTTGGCCTGGCTCTGCCTCTGTCTATGGGCGAAAGTTACCACTCACCATCAGCTGGTATGTTCGTTTGTCTACAAGAACAATAAAAAAAGCATTGCAGGTTTTGGCCCTTCTGGTTGTACTCAGCTGTCAGAGTTCGTCAATATCATCACGTGAATACCGCCCCTAACCTAGAGAAATAATGCCCTAAATCTTAATACTGAACAACCCCAAGCTATAACTCTCCTGTGTTCGATTTATAATGATGAATTTTATTGGACGTTGTCATTAACTTCGGTTGTCACTGTTTACACTTCGGTAGGCGCCCACCAATCAGTAGGCGAAACACAAACCTGCTTCCGAACCTACACAATACTGTAATAACCAAAACGCTAGTGTTTTTATAGGAAGCCCAAGTAGATTCTTATGAACACTTCCTGATCCAATCTGCGGTGCACATTGAATCTCTTCTCCACTCTCTTATCATGAGTTCTCTATCTCTTAGAGTTCTTTCAACTGTAACATCCCTTAAAAGGTTTTAGTTCAGTGAGTACCTAGCTTTTATCACGCAGCGGTAGACAGGGAATCTTGGGAAGGGCTTTTGTTTTGTCCACCATTCGTAATCCATCAAGTGATTTCTGGTTTTAATCAAACGTCGCTTTAAGGTTTAGGAAAACTACGCGATAACGAACTCCATAGTTGGTATCAACGAGGCATTGTTAGAAATACGTGCTCAATGTTAGGGTTGCCCAAAAATTTACATTAATATTTTTCTGTTTTTTTTAAAAGACGTTTCTTATTAGTGGTCGTATAAAAAAACTTTAAACTCTTAATGCCACCCATGGAAGGGTGTATATCCTCAGGGTTGATGTCGTGGTCCTGCTCATTGCTACCACAGCCTAGTAATATATTCTCGTTTGAAAGGTAGGATAGTCCCCCATTGTCGATCTATTGTCTCAATAATTAATTTACTAACATTGTGGTTTCTATCCCCTCTGGTCGAGGACGTGCTTATATCTCTATCTAATGTAATATTTATTCCAATACTTTTTCTTATTTTCTCATTATTGTGCCAGCCCTAATGCATCAGACAGGAAATGAGCGTTCGTCACAAAACCGGACGTGACAGCGACCTACGCCATTGAAGTGTTTGTATCAAGTAACATGTCTTAATTTATTTATTGAGGTCGGTAATACTATTTACAGATGGGAAATTAACGTTCGTCCAATTCTAAATACTTAGTTATGTATAGCCACGTATGTAGTTTCCGTTTTCAGGAAATGAGAACCGTGTCGGAAGGGTTGTTAAACTTGGGTTTTTTTTTTTAGATGGGTGGGCGAGCTCACAGCCCACCTGGTGTTAAGTGGTTACTGTAGCCCATAGACATCTAGAACGTAAATGCGCCACCCACCTTGAGATATAAGTTCTAAGGTCTCAAGTATAGTTACAACGGCTGCCCCACCCTTCAAACCGAAACGCATTACTGCTTCACGGCAGAAATAGGCAAGGTGGTGGTACCCACGCGGACTCACTAGAGGTCCTACCACCAGTAATTACGCAAATTATAATTTTGCGGGTTTGATTTTTATTACACGATGTTATTCCTTCACCGTGGAAGTCAATCGTGAACATTTGTTAAGTACGTATTTTATTAGAAAAATTGGTACCCGCCTGCGGGATTCGAACACCGGTGCATCGCTTCAACACGAATGCGCCGGACGTCTTATCCTTTAGGCCACGACGACTTCAAAGCTTGTTGATTAAAACTTGCTGACTTGTTGATTAAACATTGAAAAATGTTTCATATGTCGCCAACTTCGAACGAAAGGCGTCATCTGATTTAGAATAATGTTATACTAGTTTTTGCCCGCGACTTCGTCCGCGTCGAATAGTTCACAAATAATGCTTTATTTTAGAACAAATTTGGTTAGCATAAAAAACGTTATAGTGAGCCAACCTTAATATATAGACATATGCTGTCGCAGACTTTTTTTTAGATCTTTTAAAGGGGAACAATTCTGTCATACATTTTAGCGAATCTTTAACCGTTTCTGCAGCGCACGCAGCGGAAGCTCTCAACAGGTAAAAATAACCCCGATTTTGTAACATTCTTTATTGGTGGTCCGCTTGCATTAGTCTTAGCGTGATGCTATATAGCCTATAGCCTTCCTCGATAAATTGACTATCTAACACTGAAATAATTGTTTAAATCGAACCAGTAGTTCCTGAGATTAGCGCGTTCAAACAAACAAACTCTTCAGCTTTATAATATTAGTATAGATTGTATCTATTTATTAGAATCGTTAATTAAGAAGTCAAACTCAAAACAAACTCATTTACAATCAGCACGCTACGAGCTCAGGTCTAATGTTAACACACTGTCTATACGGCTATCTGTGTATAGGTTTGTTTATAATTTTGATAGCTTCCTCGTCTTAGTAGAGGGGGAAGAACGGGGGTCGACCGAAGAAGACATCGACGGGGTGTCGGGGGAATGAGTGTTGAGCTGACGACTGATAGAAGAAAATAGAAGAGAAAAATTAGCTGTGCCGACCTCACCTAGTTGGATAAGGTGAATAAAAAGATAGAGTCTCCTCCCTTTTTTTTTGATACATTTCTAACATGAGTTCTGGTTGTAGAGTCCGTTGCTGCTTGAAATCAATATAAATCACATCTTATTAAAATTGGAAATATCGAGAACATTAGAGAACATCTAAGTATAGAGTCACACGCGGTGGAAGTCATACGTGAATATTTATTAACTACGTATTTCATTAGAAAAATTGGTACCCGCCTGCGGGATTCGAACGTCGGCACAATCTCATCGCTCGGAACAAATACGCCGGGCGTCTTATCCGTTAGGCCGCGCCGAATTCTAATATTCGTAGATAATAATCGAGGAGTTCACTAATCTCTATTGAGGGTGGCGGTATAGCGCCTGTGAGCTGACAGAACCTACGCGATAACTTCAAAAGCCGAGACACAGTGAGCTTTTTGGCAGGAACGCGAGGAGTGAAGTTGTGTGATTTGTTTTATTTTGTCTATTTAGTGTTTCTTCAGGTTTAAATGTGTAATAATGGTGGTTTATTAACTGATAATATCTGTGAAAGTTCACAAATGTGGGAAAACGAAACAAATCCGCTGGACGTAACTTCTCGGGATCCCACAAAAAGTCCACTAAAAAATCTCAGTAAATGACCACAATTTTACTGAGATTACATTTCATCCCATATCCCATCTTATCTCATTTCATTTAATTTCATTTCATTTCACTCAATATTATCATTTTTCATAAAAATAAGAATATAAATTAAAATAAGACATGACTTAAAGGTCTTAGTAACCAGGTCATAAAATCCCTTAAAAAAAAAATTTACGAGACACAGTACTCTCGTAATCTTAAGAATATTAACGTTTAATAACACAAAGATTAATCTAGGAAGCTTATGCCGTATATGGCGTTGATTCGCGCCGTATATTCCCATATATAGGGCACAACAAACACGTTGTTTTCCGTCGTCCATATACAATTTGAAGCGTGGCGCGCGTGTTATTCCCATAAACGCGTATTATTAATGCGAACGATACAATTATGAATTTGTTTCATACCGGATAACATTGATATAACCTTGGGGTCGGACAACAATTTTATTCTTTGTGTAGGCTTTTTACTCGGGGTCTTGTGAATCCACACGGGTAGATACTACAACTCTACTGTTAAGATTTAAATTTAGCCTATTTTTCCGCTGTTTGTAAAATTGCTGTAACATGTCATAGTGTGTTATAAGAGATTGCTGTACATGCCTGTAACTGGCTTACATACCAGTACTTAATTTTATACATGTTAATTTTAAGCTTGAATATTTTGTGTGTGTTGCTGTTGGTGTGTCTAAATAAATAAAATAAGTAAATGAACCCTGCCTATTTCTGTCGCTAAACCGTTCAAAACCGTTTGAAGGGAAGGGCAGCCGTTATAATGTAGAAGAGAGATTTAGAACTCATGATTCCAATTGGGTGGTAGCATTTGTGTTGTTGAAGTCTATGGGTACACCTTCACACCAGCTCGATCACTTCTTCTCAATAATAACAAAAAAGATACGTGAACAAATCCACGGCCTACCGACTGTTAAGTGGTCGCCGGCGCCAAAGGCGTGACAACGTCAATCTAACCTCAACATGAGATCTAATTTTCGATTGACTAACGGTCCGCCCCAAGCTGGAAGCTTGATTGCTTTGTAGCCGAAATAAGACTGCTGCTACCCATCCATGGGTCTCATGGTACAGTTATACCGCCTCACAGCAAGGGATAATGCTTATCTGCAAGACTGTCGAGAGAACTCCGCAATCTTGCCGATTGATATGATTACAATCTAAGGAAGTCAGTCTGTTTTCCATCTGAAGTCGTCGTGGCCTAAAGGATAAGACGTCCGGTGCATTCGTGTTGAGCGATGCACCGGTGTTCGAATCCCGCAGGCGGGTACCAATTTTTCTAATGAAATAATTATGTTCTTCACAAATGTTCACGATTGACTTCCACGGTGAAGGAATAACATCGTGTAATAAAAATCAAACCCGCAAAATTATAATTTGCGTAATTACTGGTGGTAGGACCTCTAGGTCCAGGATAGGTAGGTGGAGTCCGCGCGGGTAGGTACTACCGCCCTGCTTATTTCTGCTGTGAAGCAGTAATGCGTTTGAGCTTGAAGAGTGGGGCAGCCGTTGTAACTATACTGAGAACTTAGAATTTATATTTCAAGGTGGGTGGCGCATGTACGTTGTAGATATCTATGGGCTCCAGTAACCACTTAACATCAGGTGGGCTGTGAGCTCGTCCCATATAACCAAAATATTTATATATATATTTTGGTCATAAATATTTTTATATTTTGTTATATATTTGGTTTATATATATGTATATATTTTAATATTATAATATATTTGGTTATATATAGTTTGGTTATATATATAAGATATATATCTATTTTTAAAAGGAATTTGTTAATTCCTGTTTAACAGTATTACCAACAGCGAATGCTGGCCAGTTTATTAAATAAAACAGCTAATTTAGCACTCAGAGAACGTCGCAGCCCGTTCACCAATGTTCTACTCTCTTTTTTATCAATAACATCCATCCATATCCAGTGCTGTCTCTGTTTTTTGGAATACACTCCACCCAGTACTATTCCAATGATCATGGAAGCTACCAGTTTCATTATTGTTCCCGGCTCTCATTTTAAGAATATGTCATATACTCACATTTCACTTTTTGGTGATCATGAGGCAATCTGAAACGAACAAACAAGTTACTAAATACTGTGTCATTTTTCATTATCCTGTACGAAAAGATACCTACTTATTCCATCTATACTTCTATACTAATATCATAAAGAGGAAAGATTTGTTCGTTTGTTTGTATTGAATAGGCTCCGAAACTACTGAACCGATTTGAAAAATTCTTTCACTGTTCGGAAGCTACACTATCCCTGAGTGACATAGGGTATAATCTTTTTTTTTTTATTAGGAATCCTTACTAAAACTCTAATAATGTAACCCGAGGTGTAAAAAAATTACCTAAAATATTCTTTACATCGCGTGCCCTGCGAAAACTATTCATGATAGAATAAAATAATGTACTACCAATTTGTAGAGCACATTATTATTTACAAAAAGTGTCGCCACGGCATATGTCTTACTATTGTTATGCCGCAATAAGTCATTTTATTTAAAAAAATAAAACGACGTCAAATGTCAAACGGGCCGCTTGTAGCATATAAAAGCTGTTATGATGATAACTTAACAGCAAGTGTGCCCAGAGCTCGTTCATCTGGCTACGCAATAGATAAATAATAGTTTAAAAAATTAAAACGAACTATTTATAGCTAGCTGAACAAAAAAATTTAAATAATTTTGTGTAAGTTAAAAGAGCGATTAAGAAAATAATCGTGGAGTGTTTAAAATACATACCATCCTGAGTTTGGTTAAATACTGAAGGTTTTTTTAATAAATGAGTTTGAAGTGTTAACAGAAATTCTAGGTTACATTAAAATATAGGAAATAGTTTTAAACCTGCAAATTGATAAACCTAACCTAATACAATTCTAGTAAGGAAGTGTACTAGCTTAGATAATTCTGTCGACCTCGCCACGGAACAGCGTGAAGGCTGAAATTTGCATATCGTGACGAAACCATTTGCACAACAATTGTATGGATCGCGGAGTACTCGCTCTCACATCCGTACATCATCAGAAATGTGTCGTAGAATCTTAGCAGAAGCTTTATGTACCAGAGCCCATGACAGACCCACACCAGAGTGCTATTAGGATCTTATTTAGGTACCAGAGCCCATTCAAAGCGCTATGACATGTCCTTCTTCAAACGAGGCTTGCCGAGAGTACTTAATGGTAGGCAGCGGCTTGGCTCTGCCCCTGCCATTGCTGACGTCCATGAGCGACGGTTACCACTTACCATCAGGTGGGCCAAAAAATACATCACAACCCAAATGCCGGTCACCTTGAGATATGAAGTCTCGATTCTATCGTAAAAGGGTAGTCCTAGTCTTCAAGGTCGAACCCGCGATTGCTTCGCAGAAATAACTAAGATGTTAGCACCGATCCGCGTGAACATCATCGCCAGTGTACATCTATACTAATATTATAAAGAGGAAAGATTTGTTTGTTTGTTTGTATTGAATAGGCTCCGAAACTACTGAACTGATTTAATATTTCTTTCACTGTTTAGAAGCTACACTATTCTCGAGTGACATAGGCCAATATAATTTTTTTTTTTTTTAATTTGGGATCCTTACTATAACTCCAATAATTTAACCCAAGGTGTAAAAAAATTACCTAAAATATTCTTTAAATCGCATGCCCTGCGAAAACTATTGCTGATAGAGTAAAATAATGTTCCACGATTTTGTGGAACACATTATTATTTACAAAAAGTGTCGCGACAGCATATGTCTAACTATTATAGTTATGTCGCAATAAGTGTTCTTTTTATTAAAAAAAATAAAACTACGTCAAATGTCGTTAAAATTTTTGTTAAAGACCCGAGCGAAGCCGGAGCGGGCGGCTTGTAAGTGTATAAAGCGCGTCGCCACCGCGCCACACGTTATAACCAAGGTCACCGCTTCGATACGATTAGTCTAATCCATATTTAGTTAGACGGTCCGTGACGCGCGTGACCCACTTACAAGCATGTGTGCTTTGTGCACAGACAGCACGTATTAGTAGCATAGTATTAATGAAAAGATACTTATAATGTGTACACATTTATGAGATTATAAATTCGAAACAAAAAGTACAGCGTAAAAAGCAATTGGTTTTCTAACAGAAAGGTTAAATTTAACTATGATTTTTTTTCCAGCCTATGCCGGTAGCCTTGAGAGGCAATTTTAGCTTCACCCTAACATGCAGGTGAGCTCACGGTGCTCAAACTGGAAGTGTTGCTAACACTGGCCCTAGCAAGAGCCATGTTTCGCAGAATCTACCACCGGATCGGAAACGCGACCCACTGAGAAGATCCGGCGAGAAACTCAGTGGGCTGTGTCTGTGGGCTAATTTACTCGCCGAGCCCTTCGCAAGCGACGGGTTCGACGAGAACGATGACCGGACTATGATATGAATTATATTGATAAATCGGCAACGTGTCTACCTGTTATGAGTGTACGTGAACATACTTAAGGGTAGGTTTATCTAATTTAAGCCGAAATGTATAATAGCTTTGTAGATAAATATACCGCTGCTACTAGGGATATCAGGAAAGTAGTAATAAATAGTAATTATGTTGTACATAGTAGAATAGTTATCACAATTGTTTAGATCGTGTAAATTTTAAACATAAATAAAACAAAATATGTAGCAGGACTTCAACAGAATCCAAATTAAATTATAGAGATTCATGTAACAACTAACAATACTAATAATTAACATTAAGTTATTATCAATTAAATAGTCAGCTTAGAAATCGGTTTCAAATTTGGAAAAACCTTGACAAACTGATCTAAGTAGAGATAACACTTTAGTAGTGTTATTAATTAAACTTTGCAAAGCAAGCTGTGATAATATAATTTTAGTTTAAAATAGTTTAAATTTTATAGGATTCAATTCTACTCTGAGCGACTTAACCACCAGCTGAGATTCAAATGGAGGGTCACTTTCCAAAAAAGGGGAATCATTAATTAATAACCCGGGTTGGTACAAAGCTTTATTTTTTTTTTTTTTTTTTTTTTTTTTTTTTTCATGTGTTTTTAAATGTTCCGGAAGCGAAGCGAGGGCGGGTCGCTAGTATTTTATAAACAGATATGAGTAGAAGGGNTTTGCTAACAACTGCCCGAGCGCCTCCGAAGGAGACCTAACAACTCAAGAGCAATTGTTTCGCGAATGAATCTACTACCGGATCGGAATCGCGACCCGCTGAGAAGATCCGGCGAGAAACTCAGCGGGCTGATGCATGGGTTAGGTTGCACGTCGACCTCTTTGTCGAGTTCGACGAGTACGGTTACCGGGGTCCCTAAGCCTGCCCCTAGTATTAGAGCTGAAGGCATCTAATGCAAAGGTTATTGGATCTGATGGATCCGTAAGGACGTGAAACAAAGCTTTATTCTTTGGACTCTATGCACTTAAAAAGCACGGTGCAAGCAACGCTAGCGCGAGTTACAAAACGTTCCACGCCATCTATTGAGAACAATGTTAAAGTTGAATACCTACCGTATATTAGAAGTGTCATTAATTAATATCTATTTACTAAGTAAATAAGTGTGATTAAATACACTTTTAATTACATTTTTTAAAATAGAAGTACATTTTTTATAACAAAAGTTCTTACAGATTAAGACGGTAGACTTCCAGCTTAGAAATGTACTTGGTTTTCCTTTAAATGCAAATCTATACATATAAATAAAATTGGAGTGTATGTTTGTAAAATTGAAATAACCGCTTTTTACTACATGCATATGAATATATATAAACACCAAAATAACATTTTTAACAATTTTTGTCTGTCTGTCTGTCTGTTTGTTCCAGCTAATCTCTGGAGCGGCTGGATCGATTTTAACGGGACTTTCACTGATAGGTAACTGATGATATAAGGAGTAACTTAGGCTACTTTTTTAAGACTAGCTTTGCCCCGCTGCTTCACCCGCGGTACGACAATAACAGCGGGTAACATCGCGGGACTCAGCTATCAATAATAAAATTTAATGTTTCCGAAGCGAAGCGAGAGCGGATCGCTAGTGTTAAATAAAATTTTGAATCGTATGTGATCATTGTCGCCCATTGGTGTTCCAAGGCTAGAAAAGACACCGACAAAGCGGCTAACCCTCCGTATGTTTTTTAAGGAGGGAAGGAGAAGACATAGATTTGGGGAAAAATTGGTCAGACCTTGTCCAGAAACCGTTGCTTTTATGTTGCGAAGCATACTATTCTCAAATGACCTTATAGGCTTCTCTGGGGCGGACTGACAAAAAATCGAAGGGCTTGGTACATTCGTGTATCGCAGCCGCTTCACTCGGAACCATTACCGTCGAAGGAACAGCATCATAAAGAAAGCTGACATTCAATATATCAGTACCTATCCAATGAAGCTTTGTTTTTTTTTTTTTTTTATTGCCCTTGTAGGCAGACGAGCATACGGCCCACCTGATGGTGAGTGGTTACCGTCGCCCATGGACTTCAGCAATGCCAGGGGCAGAGCCAAGCCGCTGCCTACGTCCATACGTCACGTAAGTGTCATGTTATCCTCCTCCTTGCGTCGATAATCCTCAGTGCTGAGGGTCATCGCCTCCTCTAATAACTTTCTCCTGCATTATCTTGCGCCATTCCTGCCTGTCCTCGGCTGTGTGGTCATGTTATAATTGAGTGAAAAAATGCTTTTGTAAATATGTAGTTAAAAACTTAATAGTTATGTAATTATCTGTCTCTGTTTTATTTATTAATATTTACTTCTAAGAAGACCTTCTAAAACTGAGGCGGGTAACAGTTAGTGCGGACGCTGGGAGTATAAATGAAATTTAGTCAAACAAGTTTTTTTGACGTCAATAGAAGACTCATCTGATGTTAAGTGGCTATCGACGACATTGGTTGACGACGACAGTGCGGATGACTGGTCTAATGAGAAGACTTTACTTAAATCTCTTTTTGAGAAGGACGCATAGTGCTCAGTTAACGTCGGGTTGAAGGGTTTATTGTAGGGCCGGATAATGCGCGCTTAAGGTGAGGTCATATGTGAGTGCAGTGGTTAGTAAATAGTAAATGGTTAGTAAAAAGGACATGACTGTATTGTCTCAAACAACCAAAACACCTCCAATGGCACGTGCGTTACCAAAAGCAGGGAGGACCAAAGTCCCTCCGACGACCCAGAAGTTTTTTTTAATAATTTTAGTGGGTGGACGAGCTCACGGCCCACCTGATGTCAAGTGGTTTCCGGACCCCATAGACAACGTAAATGCCGCCACCCATCTTGAGATATGAGTTCTAAGGTCTCAGTATAGTTACAACGGCTGCCCCATCCTTCAAATCGAAACGCATTACTGCTTCACCGCAGAAATAGGCAAGGTTGTGGTACCTACCCGTGCGAACTCACAAGACGTCCTACCACCAGTAAAAACGGCCTGTCATTAGTTAACTGCACAAAAAACAACTGAAAGCAAGTTTCTGTGAGTATTATATTCTAGACGATGACATAACGCCTGTCACATTGTATTGACAACCGAAACTGACAGTGCGACAAATGTTCGCATAGCTACAGGTAAAGGCGCTGTTGTAATACTAGATACTGGATATATTTTGTCGCTTCACGCGGGCCCACGTGAACCACATGATTTTCAGTATTCATACCTTAATGTGCCTTAATATAACTCACTCCATCATAAATGATTGCTCCCACTCTGCGAAACACCGTGCCACATGGCGTCGCATCGCGAGAGCATCGGTATCGCAGTATACGAGTGATGCATGACCACGACCACTCTGTCAAGAGTGTACGACTAGGAAGAGATTTGAAGTCGTCGTGGCCTAACGGTTAAGACGTCCGGTGCATTCGTGTTGAGCGATGCACCGGTGTTCAAATCTCAGGCGGGTACCAATTTTTCTAATGAAATACGTACCTTTCGTGAGTCCGCGCGAGTGGGTACCACCACCCTGCCTATTTTCTGCCGTGAAGCAGTAATGCGTTTCGGTTTGAAGGGTGGGGCAGCCGTTGTAACTACATATACTTGAGACCTTAGAACTTATATCTCAAGGTGGGTGGCGCATTTACGTTGTGGATGTCTATGGGCTCCAGTAACCAGTTGACACCAGGTGGGCTATGAGCTCGTCCACCCATCTAAGCAATAAATAAAAAAAAAGAGAACCTTAATATGTGAGATCGAAGTCTTATGTTAATGTAACTAACACGAACCCTAGCAAGAGCCGTCCTGCGCAGAATCTACCATCGGAATGGAAACGCGACCCACTGAGAAGATCCGGCGAGAAACTCAGTGGGCTGTGTTTGTGGGTTAATTTACTCATCGAGCCCTTCGTCGCAAGCGACGGGTTCGACGAGAACGATGACCGGTGCTTGAGGTACCTAAAAGCACCGTTAGTGGATTGGGAGGATCCGTAATGACTCATGCTCTTTCCTGTATCGATAATTACGTAGCAACATAGAGTATATATAAGCAAGCTAATAGTTTGTATACTCTAAGCGTAGCAACATTGAATTAATAATAATTGTATTATATTATTATAAGTTCACAACTGTCACTGCCAACTAGTTTTGTTATCGCTCAATCAAAATACGTCTTATTTTGGTCATCAATAATAAGCCATTGTTATAAACAACAATGAGGGCAGCGCGATGACTAATGATTGTCATCAGCAGACCATAGGCGCGTCAGGCAGAGGCGACGTACGACAAATATTAAGTGGCTTAGGAGTAGGGCTCCCACTTGGAATCCGTATCAGTATCTTGGAATAACGCTATCAGGCTCTGCTGCATAAATTGTTTTTACAATATACCCTGCCTTCGGTTTTTGCCGGCAGGCCGAAAGGCATAGCTCTTCGATCATAAGCACATCTGTCTAGTATAGCATCTCTAATATCTTGCAGAGCGACTGCGACATGCGTTGTTATGTTTCGGAGTTTTCAATAAAAATTACATTCACGTACGGGTCATTGCGTGAAAAATTACAAAAGACAAACTGCCACTAGGCGCTTTGCTTGCTTGTTATTGGAGAAACGGTCACCCATCTTCAAAGGGATCACTTAGGGTTGTTGCTTAATGTACCTACTTAGTTTCTTAAGTTTTATAATTGTAAATATTATTATTATTATATAAATCTAGTCACAGGTGTTAGGTAGGTAGTCTTTTTATTGTTTGTTTTTTGTTGGATGAGTTCACCACCCGCCTAATGTTAAGAGCTATTTGGAGTCATATTGTTGGGTACTCGCTTCAGTTAAGGGTACCATTTTTACATCTAAAATAGTGGCTCGGAAGCCTTTCCTGATTCACTAGAACAGGTGAGCGAGCAAAGGCTCAGCCAGGAGGGGTTGGAATAGCTAGCAGCAGCCCATGGGCCCCCGAAGAAAACCTAACAACTCAAGAGCATGGGTTAGGTTCACGAACGTCTTCCACGATGAAGGCATAATATCATATAATGAAAAACAATCTCGCCAAAATATAGTTTTAGTAGGTGATCGCAGGTAATACGACGTACTGTGATTCTGGGTTGAGGGGTTGGTGTATCCGTTATACTATGCAATTGAGAATTGGACACGCTCAGGATAGTGGTGGCATTATGATATCAATGGTTTGCGGTAACCGCTTAATACCAGGTGGGACATGGGTTCATTCAACCGTATCTGCAATAAAATATCATCATCATCATTAGCTTAAAGCAATCCAGCGTTGGACATACCTAGACAACTTTAATTACAGGACGCCCTGAGGTTCAGTGGAGTAACGATCTATGCAGGGTGGCTGGCAAGAGCTGGATGAGAGAAGCTGAGGGTCGTACTCAAGGCTTACAATAAATGGTAGTTATTTATTTTGTTTTGTCTAATTACAAAGAGATTTAGGCCATCCCTTAAGACTGTCAGCGTGATTGTGGAATTGACGGAATTGTGGCTCCAATCCGCGCGAGCTCACAAAACAATAATGCCTTACCGTAATATTTCGAGGAAGTGTTCATTCCAATCGTGACTGCCTTACTAAACATCCTATTGCATGCACTTACATAATTAGATTAAAGAACCATCCATTACAGACCTGTAGCTATTAAAGTTTTCGTTTCAAATTCTATAAGGGTTGAGCTCTTGATAAATTGGACCCTGATAAGCCAGGATAACAGACACGATGTTTTCTGAATTTTTGCTTAGAATTCTACGAAGTGTAAAGGTCTTAGTCAGTTGGTTGCTAAAGTTCCGGAGTTGTGTGCATAATGGTGCCAAGTGCAGGATGTTCTTTGTTAAAATAAGCTAACGACCCACCTGGCGATAAGCAGTTCGTTCTAACACATTTTTTTTTATGATTGAAGGATTACTGATGACCCGGAGGCCTTTCTAGTTTCACCAGGACAGGTGGGCGAGCAAGGGCTCAGCCAGGAGGGGTGGGATTTGCTAACAGCTGCCCGAGCGCCTCCGAAGGAGACCTAACAACTCAAGAGCGGTTGCTTCGCGAATGAATCTACTACCGGGTCGGAATCGCGACCCGTTGAGAAGATCCGGCGAGAAACTCAGCGGGCTAATGCATGGGTTAGGTTGCACGTCGAACTCTTTGTCAAGTTCGACGAGTACGGTGACCGGGGTCCCTTAGCCTGCTCCTAGTATTAGAGCGGAAGGCATCTAATGCAAGAGTTATGGGATCTGATGGATCCATAAGGACGTGTCTAGGGCGACGACAATGACTAGCTCCTGCGTGATCAAGATTCGGGGAGTAGTCAGCAGCGGCAACGATAAGGCGATTATCATAACGACCAACACTGGCTATTCCTTCTATTGCCACGTTTAATTTCTGCCACAAACTAATCTTGTGCCCAAACGAAGGAAAGAGTAGCAGTTATTGCAAAAGAAATGAAATTTCGACCTCACATACCACACACACTTGTCGCTGAGAAACGTTCAAACCTCATTTGAAGAGTTAGGTACATGTCTCGTTTGAAAAACACCGTCGGTGGGAGTAGCTAAGAATGAACATACGCAAACGAATTTACGATCATCCATTGTGGAACGCGCATCGAAACTCATCAATTATTTCTGCCTAGTTACCCGCTAATAACCTCGAGAGGCAATTCTGGTTTCAATTCATATTATACTAACAAACGGGGCTCAGCCTGAGAGAATTTACTAACATCTGCCCTAGCAAGAGGAGAAAGAAAGAAAGTAATCATTTATTCGCTAAGCTCCCCCACGCTTTTCATCCTGTATATCAATGACATACTGTCTATTGATGGCATGCATTGCTATGCGGATGACAGCACGGGGGATGCGCGATATATCGGCCATCAGAGTCTCTCTCGGAGCGTGATGCAAGAGAGACGATCAAAACTTGTGTCTGAAGTGGAGAACTCTCTGGGGCGAGTCTCCAAGCGGGGTGAATTGAACTTGGTTCAATTCAACCTCTGGGTCTGCGGAGGGACTTCGGTTCCCTCTGTATTTTGTACCGTATGTTCCAGGGGGAGTGCTCTGAGGAATTGTTCGAGATGATACCGGCATCTCGTTTTTACCATCGCACCGCCCGCCACCGGAGTAGAGTTCATCCATACTACCTGAAGCCACTGCGGTCATCCACAGTGCGTTTCCAGAGGTCTTTTTTGCCACGTACCATCCGGCTATGGAATGAGTTCCCCTCCACGGTGTTTCCCGAGCGCTATGAGATGTCCTTCTTCAAACGAGGCTTGTGGAGAGTATTAAACGGTAGGCAGCGGCTTGGCTCTGCCCCTGGCATTGCTGAAGTCCACGGGCGACGGTAACCACTAACCATCAGGTAGGCCGTATGCTCGTCTGCCTACAAGGGCAATAAAAATAAAAAAATAAAAAAAGTATATGCTTTGCAAAATATGGCTTGCTTCGCTGAATCTAACACCGGATCGGAATCGCGATCAACTGAGAAAATCCGGCGAGAAACTCAATGGATTATGTATGTGTGAACTCATAGATAGTAGAGTATAAGTATCGTCGTCTGCTCCACTTGAGCTTTGTTTGTGACTCACAATTATATCTAGATTGATAATTATTCTATTATATTGAAAATCTACAATTTATTGATTCTGAGTAATTTTACTGGTAACAAGTTTACAATGGCTTAGTCATTTTATCGCGCGCAGTATTTGATGTTCCACTATGATTATTGTTCTTGCTGCGTGGATGAGGGAGGAGCAATAAGCACAGCTCAGTCTAATCCATAAACACAGCCTATTGAGTTTCTCGCCGGATCTTCTCAGTGGGTCGCGATTCAGATCTGATAGTAGGCACTGCGAAGCACTGCTCTTGCTAGGGCTAGTGTTATCAAATTCTCTTAGGTTGAGCCCGTGAGCTCACTCTGGAATAGCCCCCAAGGCTTCTTTTTGTTTCATTGCTTAGATGGGTGGACGAGCTCACAGCCCACTTGGTGTTAAGTGGTTACCGGAGCCCATAGACATCTACAACCCCACCCTGAGATATAATTCCTAAAGTCTCAAGTATAGTTACAACGGCTGTCCCACCCTTCAAACCGAAACGCATTACTGCTTCACGGCAGAAATAGGCAGGATGGTGGTACCTACCCGTGCGGTCTGACAAGAGGCCCTACTACCAGTAAAGCCTGTGAACAGAGGACCCGATTCGTCTGCCAATGTCAGTTAACGAAAAACAATATTAGAACGTAATGGACGTGATAATAGATTAACTGATAAGAAGCGACCTTCCAAGGCGTTTCGTGTTTGTGTTGTGATAGAACGATACGTTTTTTCGATAACACAATTTTGATTACAGCCAACAACCGGATTACATTAGCGGGTTTTTGTTGTTGAGAATCTCGTATCAAATATTCGTCAGGAGTATCAAAGTTGTCTACAACAGTGTTCCAGGTAGTTCCGGTCACCGTCCCCGTCGAACCCGTCGCTTGCGACGAAGGGCTGGACGAGCGAATTAACCCATAGACACAGCCCACTGAGTTTCTCGCCGGATCTCAGTGGATCGCGTTTCCGATCCGGTGGTAGATTCTGCGAAGCACTGCTCTTGCTAGGGTCAGTGTTAGCATCACTCCGGTTTGAGCCCCGTGAGTTCACCTACTAGTTAAGGTTACGCTGAAATAGCCTCTCAAGGCTATCACCTTAAGTAGGAAAAAAAAAACCAGGTAGACAGTTTTTCTATCAACCCACAGACGTCCACTGCTGGACATGCTCCCCCAAGCCTCGCCACAAAGACCGGTCCTGCGCTGGCTGCATCCAGCGGATCCCCGCGAACCTCAATAGGTCGTCGGTCCATCTTGTGGAAGGCCTACCCTCGCTACGTCCATCTATTCTACGAGCAATGTGCCCTGCCCACTGCCACTTCAACGTCGCAATCCTTTAGGCTATGTCGGTTACCATGGTTTTCCTGCGAATCTCCTCATTTTTAATTTGATCTCGTACAAAAACTCCGAGCATAGCCCTGTCCATTGCTCTTTGAGTGACCTTGACCCTACCTGTGCGAGGATGACTTCTAATATACCAATGCAGTTACAGAGGGACTTTAGTTAGCAAGAAGTTAGTTAGGCCCTTCTGGTGTTAACTGGCTGCTGAGGAGGGCTCCACCCTCAGATATCACAACCAACGGCAGTCCCAACCTTCAAATCCTACCAAACGAATACTTTGCGGCAGAAATAGGGAGGTCGGCAGTGGTAGCTCTTGCATGCCTACACGACTCTACCTGTCAATTATTTGTAGAGTGAGTAGCGTCTTCATTACGTACATACAAACAAACCATAATAGTATTATTAGCGTCAACATATTGTGTGGCTTGTAAGTTTATATTTAGTTCAAGTCGTCCAGGAATATATGAGTAGATTAAATGCGTGCCACAGTGCAGGGAACCCAGACGTTTAGTGAGCCTTTATGTGGTTTTGGTAGAAGTTTTTTTATAGATGTATTGCTGAGCTGATAGTTCACCTAGTGTTGAATGGCTACCGGCTCCCATAGGCATCACGGCGTGAATATTCCCAATATTCCCTCGAAACATGAAGGTGAAGTTTACATAGTTGCTATTACGCCACACCCTTCCCAGCTACTGACCAGCGTATTAAGTGATAATTAATTCAGAGACGACCGCAGACGATAGTCTGTTTGCCTGTTAGATTCTAGGGATAGGAGGACTGGGACCTTAGATAGGTGGTACGGTTTTCTGTATACTGATAAAACAATACATTTGAGTGTGTCCGTACATTGAATAAAAGAACATAACACAGCGATTTTTCGAATCACATTCTCTCCTGTGTGCTTAGTGCGAGTTTTTTAACGTTCTCGATATCGTAAAAGTTAAGTCAAAGTAGTATTAGAAGAGTATTAGTAGAGAGTAGTATTAGTAGAGTTAGAACGTTTGCCTACGATTGACGCTAGGGGCGCTGATCCAACTGATATCAGCAATGCTGGGAATATAGTCAAACTGCCCACTGTCCAGAACTCTATTGAGGCGTCGTCGGGAAAAGGACATGATATAGCGATCAGTGTTAGTGCGAGTTTTTTAACTTCTCGATCGCGTAAAAGTTAACTCAAATATGTATGCAATTGGAACAGCGCCCCTAGCGACAAACTTAGGAACACTGTCCAACTCCATACTAATTTGAGTTAACTTTTACGCTATCGAGAACGTTAAAAAACTAGTAATAAGCAAACAGTTCACTATAATAAAACTACGAGCGGAGAGCATAATATATTTATTATGAATAACCTTACTGAACGTTATATGGACTGAGCCAAGTTAAATCCAATCTTAATTTTACATTTAAACACGTACTCGTGCCGTGGCAGAATGCATAACAATACAATAATAATTGTTGTTTGAGTTTATCCGACTCAAATTCCGTACAGAAAAAATTACGATAATATTGTATTAGCCGTTGTAATCATTTAACAAAGGTTAGGATGTGATGTCGTCTAAGCATGAGCTGCAATAAGAAATACTCTTCGTACCTGCCCGAATCGAACCAAGTGACTACTGTTCCCCAAGGGCTCTCTCTGTGAGTCCACCCATCTAAGCAATAAAAAATATAAAAATTTTTTTTTATTTTTTTTATTGCTTTAATGGGTGGACGAGCTCACAGCCCACCTGGTGTTAAGTGGTTACTGGAGCCCATAGACATCTACGACGATATAAGACTAGACGATACTAGACGATATAAGTTCTAAGGTCTCAGTATAGTTGCAACGGCTGCCCCACCCTTCAAACCGAAACACATTACTGCTTCACGGCAGAAATAGGCAGGTTGGTAGTACCTACCCGTGCGGACTCACAAGAGGTCCTACCACCAGTAATAAGTAATAGTGGATACCTCAATTTCCAAATTGTGCTATTTCGGATATTATCACGGGAAATTACTCTTTCGTCGTGTAGCCAAAATGTATTCGATACATAAAAGCTAATGGCCAAAAAGCCCCACGACAAACTTTAGCGCCGTGTGCAAAAATATGTAAGTTCACCGACCCCTATATGTGTGTCTCATTATTTAATATGAATCCAGTGTCCGCATCCGGTAACAGAATGATCTAGCAAAAAAACTAGGTGAATTACTGTCTGGCTTCTAAATAAATTGTTTGTAGTTGCGATCGTTGAGTTGGTGCAGGTCAATCATATCACAGCCGGTTCAAGGCTGGGTAGATAATGAAACTGGTGGGAGGACGCCTTGTGAGTCCGCACGGGTAGGTACCACCACCCTGCCTATTTCTGCCCTGAAGCAGTAATGCGTTTCGGTTTGAAGAGTCGTCGTGGCCTATAGGATAAGCTCTCCAATGCATTCGTGTTGAGCGATGCACCGATGTTCGAATCCCGCAGGCGGGTACCAATTTTTCTAATAAAATACGTTCAACAAATGTTCACGATTGACTTCCACGGTGAAGGAATAATATCGTGTAATAAAAATCAAACCCGCAAAATTATAATTTGCGTAATTATTGGTGGTAGGACCTCATGTGAGTCCACACGGGTAAGTACCACCGCCCCGCCTATTTCAGCCGTGAAGTAGTAATGCGCTTCGGTTTGAAGGGTGGAGCAGCCATTGTAACTATACTTGAGACCTTAGAACTTATATCTCAAGGTGGGTGGCGGCATTTACGTTGTAGATATCTATGGGCTCTAGTAACCGCTTAATATCAGATCAATGCAATAAAAAAATAAAAATTAAAAACGTTCATTAATTTAGGTACAACGTGATGTATACTGTTTGAAATATCTCTACCACAACGCAATGTGGTTTTGCAGATGAATGGTGACCACTTACGCAGAGAGGAGTCCTCAGCACGTCTGCTAATTTGCATGAATTAAATTCGAGACGTTCTAAAATCAAAACTGTTCTTTTTTTTTTTTGAAACATCTACAAACAAAAGTACTATCATCAATAATCCGACATTTTAAATATTGACAAACATTCAAGTAGCAAATTCGACCTTGTGCTAATAACCGCACTTCGCACATTACCGCGACACAACAGTTCGCCTGCAACACCGCGCTATGCAAATATTTGACGGTGTCATTGACATGTTTTCACTTTTTTTTTTGTCGTTAATTTTCGTAAATTGAAAGCAAAAGTTTTTTTGTTTTTTGTTTCGTGTTAATTGTTCGGCTGATGGTAGGTGGTAACTCTTATTTTAACTAAGACAACATTTATTTTATTGATGGTCGGACTGTTAAACGAATAGCAGCTTAAAGTTTAAAGCTGGAAGATCCAAATTATTTTGTTCTTAGGTTTTGGATGGGTTATATCGAACCCGTACCTTGGTGTACAAGTCTTCCTTGATACAGTAGCTAATCACTTAATCAATGAAAAGATATAACCTCGTCTAATTCAGAACCTTCTTAAAAGGTATAGTATATATGAGTCGACTATTATCAAAGGCGGCAATCTGACTTTTGGACAATGATTGGTAAATCAGAAAAACGAATTATTGACTTTGTATTCCATTGGCAGTCACAAAACTCTTCGGAACGACATCTTAGATAAATAACAGGTTAACTATTAACCTTTATTTAATGCAGGTTTTGAACCGTATTCTTTGAAGGAGACG